>VDFB02153802.1:0-126344 GCA_007258455.2 Sequoia sempervirens
TTTTTTATTCCCCTTGGGTACTCTTTAGCTACTCTTCCAACTTCTCTATCTTTGAACTCAAGGCTTCCTTTTATTTGAACAAAAAACTTGAGAAACATGGAGTTGAAGCAACCACCACTTCAGAGCCTATTGGTGGTGATGACATTGATGTTTCTTGAATCTTAAGATGTTGTATTTTACAGTAAGTTTTAGATGATTTTCCAGTAATTTATCATATTCCTCTTGTAATCTTTTGGCAATTTCTTCACTGAACATGTAGTTATGTGAACAACTAGTGAAGTTGGTTGGCGAGCTATGGTATTTGATATTCTTTTGACAATCAAACTCCCCTTCATCTCCTACACAATCTCTACCACTTGGGGCTTATTCGTATTTTGGGCTAGCGCCAAAATAGCCAAGGTTTCCCACTTTGTATTAAAAATTGATCCAAAGTATGCATTTTTTGCTTGCTCTTCAAAAGAAAATACCTCTTCATTTTGTCTCATGATGGTGTCCAAAGCTATTGTTGATGCAATATCCCATTTTGGCAACAGGAGTAGTCCACTTTCCTCACCAATTTTCTTCGCTCCTATGGTGTGATGTTTTTGACATCAAAGTCAATTTATTTTAACACTTTATGTAACTTATTCATATTTAGAGGGTTTTACTTAAAGGTTGTTGCCACAATAGTGGGTTACACTTTTTGGGACATCCTGATTTTTGTTGAAATCACATATTTTTAGAAAATATAATTATTTAAGCATTGAAATGTTTCATTTAAATGTTTCTAATTGAATGGGGTTTGATCAAACCCCCTTAGATAAAACCCTCTTGGATACAAGCCTGCTAGTTTTAAACCATACCTATAATGGAGTCTCCTCTACACCTATCAAAATGTTGATAAAAGACCACTTTTGATTTACCTTTTGGGGGATCAAATGAATTCATTTAAAATTTAAAATTGTAAAGTATGTAGTCCTTATTATAAGCTTCCCAAAAAGTATAACTTTAAATATATTTATTTTGATTATTATATATTTTTTTAATTTCTTGTGAATGTAGGTTTTTCATTGAAAATCAAGCTCTTTATTCTGCACATGAGGAAAAATAGTAGATTATAAAAAAAAATTGAAAAATATGTAAGTGCTTGGTATTGATGTCCTTGATCCAACAAAAAAAATTGAATTTCAATACATACAAAAAAGGTTATGCGTTGTTACAAATTCACCTATCGCCTAAATTGTAATTGGTTTGACTTCAAAACCTTACAATTAAGAAAAAATATTCAATAAAAAAATTACAAACCAAATGAACTTGTTAGGATATCGAAGTTAAAAATCTAAATTCAAAAAATAGAATTGACCATAGAAAAAAATTTATGTTGTATACGGTGAACATCACTCTTTAAAAATGTTATTTATTGTTAAAAACTAGTTTTCAAAGGAGATGGAAAAAGAAATGCAATCTGATTCCAAAATTAAAACAATATATATATTTAGAATCTATAGACAAAATTTCACAAATCACTAGTTTGCATCATCTTCAAATTCCTCATGGTTTAGCAGCTATAGGTGCCTAAAAGTGAAGATTTAGTTAAAAAAATTCAATTCAATGTCAAGTTTGGCCAAAAAGTGTACCTTTAGCTTTATTTAGCTTTTCATGAAATTCCTCTATTCTAATTATTATCACAAAGTCCTTGAATTCCTTCTACTTAACAAATTTATCATCAAAGATAAATTGGGAACAAGCTAGGGCCCATATATCATCAGCCTCATCTCTTCCACTAACCACATTTAAGCCTATTCAGCCCCGTGGTATGCCAACCACATTTACTCTTGGAGGATATGACATTGCTTGATTTACTTCCTCCTCAATGACCTCTACCTATTATAATTTATCAACACCTACAGGATAATAAACTAAGAATGGTTGATCAAGCTTTCTTTTCATCTAAGTTTGCTCGTGGGAAGTAGTAACAACAATAAGATGCTCGATGCTCTTGAGGTGGGGTAGTTGTTGTAGGTGGTTTACTTTGATGGGAAGACTCTTCCATTGATGGTCCCTTGCCTCTCTTGGTAGATGCATATATGGATGGATCAATTTGTGGCTGATAAGAAGGTATTTCTTCAACCATTGGAGCTTTTCTAGGCAGCTTGTCAACATTGTCAAGTATTTTTTGGATCCTACCAATGGGATCTCTTATCTCTACAAAGGCTCTGGGGTAGTTTTCAATTTTATTTTCCTTTTTATCTTCTTCTTTCCTAAAATAAACCCACTTCACTCTTCTTTTATTCACCTCCTCATCAATTAGGTAATTCTTGATCACATCTTCACCAAAAAGAACTTGGTGCACAAATGTAGATCTTCCAATGTTTTTTCTCACTTGATTGATGAATCCTTCATGGTCAAATGATCTTGTGGATTCCTTGACCATCTTGTATGCTTGGAGCTGTTAGAAATATGAAATAGATTGAATAACCCAAGGACTTTTTAAGAGAAAATTGAAGTTACATAAACTAGAAAAACATAAGAATGCAAACCAAGGCTCCAAGAGACTATGCAATGTTGATACGACATAATTGCATTAAGAGCTTCCAAGCTAAATGAATGCAAAAAATTAAAGAATGAATGAATCAATGCAAATACAAGCTAGGTAGTGAGTTTATATAGAACTAAGCAAAGCATGGAGGTGGAAAATCCAATCAATAGGAATCAATCACAAAAACTAGAGGATGACACCAAAAGTGGAAAGTGTTCCACCCTTTAAGGAAGGGAACACCACATCACTTGTATCCTAGTAATAAACTCGCTTTATTATCCCAAGAAAGATTAATAATAGTATATGAAAAACCTAGGACTAAGGGAAAAATAAATAACCCACTAGGAAATAAAAACCCTACACCAACACCCCCCCTAAACACAACTTAGGAGGATGTAAAAGATTATGGGTCCCAAAAAATGAGGCCATGTTAGATACCCATGTACTTATAAAATTTCCCCCCATAAATAGTGAGAGAACACCCCCTAGAATAGAGAGAGAAGAAAAGAAGGACTAAGTAGCCCCCTAAAGAGATCCAATGGTAGATGCTCAAAATTGGATGGAGAAGATGGTCCACAATCATCGAACAACATTCCTCCCCTTAGGAAGAAACAAAACTAATGGTGTAAGTTATCTCAAGTCTTGAAAGGAATATGTAGGAATAAAGTGCAAGATATATGAAGTCTTTGAGGTAGGCTCAAGTATCCCCATGTCGATGTTGAAAGTTGTCACAATCAAATGAGGTGTTCTAGGCCACACCACTAAAAATGAAAAAACTCAAAATCTCCTAGAGACTGATGTATAACACCATCCAAAGACTCAAGTATCTCCTTTGAAGATGTCTCCTCCAAATGTTGATCATGTAGAGAATGAACAAGAGGGTTAAAGTGTTCCCTCGCAAAAACTAAAGAAGAATCAACTCCATCAAAGAGAAGATAAATACACTAAATAGTGTCTCCCAAATCTGCAATATGTGTCTCCATAAACAAGTCTAAAATACCTGTTAAGAGATCATCCCACAAAGATGAGTTAGGAAGACTATGGATGTATCACTGTAAGAAGTCATTAGAAGCTTTCAAAGAAGCAACACTAAACTCTGAAGTAGCAACAGATGATACAAGGACCAAATATTTGTTCTCAAAGAGAAGATGTATGTCCTCAATAGTGTCATCTAGATCTAAAATAAGGGACTCTACAAACAAACAAGAAATTTCTAGTATAAATTAGTCACAATGGATTGAATCCAAAAGACATAAATGATCCAGTTGTAGTGAAACACTAGAAGCTTTCAAAGAAACATCTCTAGAATCTGAATGTACACCAGGTGTTGTTGATGGGGTATTAATGAATTCATCATCCA
Organism: Sequoia sempervirens; assembly: GCA_007258455.2. NCBI lineage: Eukaryota > Viridiplantae > Streptophyta > Pinopsida > Cupressales > Cupressaceae > Sequoia > Sequoia sempervirens. The sequence continues at coordinate 3,879 of VDFB02153802.1, forward strand.
TACAAGATGTGTCCATATTAGATGAGGCAAAATTTAAGTCTCAATATTGTCCACAATAGCCTGGTTCTCTAAGGAAGCATCACTTTTAGATGAAGATTCAATGTCTCCATAGAACTGTTGGATGATGGTACAAGTAGTGAAAGGGCACTCAGTGTGCTTATGTGATGTAGAGTATCCTTAGAAATAGTGAGACATATTACTCCATATACCATGTTGTAATTGTTAAAAACATGCATTCTTTTCATCATAGTCACTTGGATCAAGAACGAGTCCAAGGAAATAGGATAGTAGATTCTGCTCAAGGAACTGACTCTTCATCCCTTGTTTCCAAGACAAATAGTTCTCTGAATTTAGTCTGACAATAGAAGGATGAAGTTTAAGATACATGAATAACCCCCTGTTAAATGGAACTTTATCTCAGTTTGTGATTACAAAGTGCATGTATAATCCCCAAGAATAAGTGCAAATAACACCAAATAAGAAGACCAATACATTCCCACCCTTTACAATAGTATCAAAAATAACCCCCCCAAATATTATAATGTTGGCACTTTATAGTTCAATGTGATTACAAAGCCTTTTCCAAGATACATTGCTCAATAGGCTCTCAATAGCCAAAAATACAAATTTTGATACAAAATGAACCTAAAACAAAATCTAGAAAAATTAGCTTTATGGTTGTGTAGTTCTCTTCAATACCTTTCCAACACCTATTCTTTTCCAAAAAATGAACCACCAAGGAAAAATTTATGGCATGTTAAAGAAATTAGTAACAAACAACTTCAACTTGAAATATTTGGTACAAAATGGAAAAACAAATTTCAATACCTCTGTGGATGGAAAGTAATCGTCTCCAACTTTTGGGCGATATCTCATTTTCAAAAAATGGACACCGCAGTGAATAGTTATACATGAAAAAAGGCCCAATTTGGCCTATTGGAAGGCCCTGGAGACCCCCTAGTGGCCATTGGGTAGCATTTCCAACTGAGGTGGTCACTTGGATGGTGGATTGGTGGCTGACAGTCTAATTTTAGCAGTGGTTTCAACTGATCACATTGGTAGTTTAGAAATCGCTAGCTATTGGCAGTTATTAAAAATGTTGTAGGCGACAATGTTAGTTGTGTTGCTAACTACAATGGTGGCAACTTAACAAAGTTGCAGCGGCTTAAGGGGAGGTCACAAGGGCTATAATCCCTTAGCGTCTCTGTTGGCTTCTTATGCGTCACTTAACACTTAATAATTTTTTTTTTAATTATTTAATAAACTGCTAATATTAAAAAAATTCAGCAACAATACTATACCTACGTAGCCTAGGGGTCGGTACAACCTTCCAAGTAAAAAATATTTCCTCGAAAAACAATTTTTACAAAATATAGGTAAATTTTACATCAAAATTCATCTCCTCAGCCTTCTAAATGCAATGGAAAGGTCCAATTTGGCTAAAAATGCTCCAGGAAAAACCTAGTCACTAGATTTGAGCTTCAAACCCATGTTTGCAACTTTGTCAAATGATCTCCAATTTGGATGAAATGAAAGCCAATCTTGAATTTTTTGAGCCTCTTGGACACGTTGAAATAGTAAAAAATGATGTCAGTATAACCAAAAATGTTGCAATCACTCGGATCTCACAAAACACATGTGTAATATGAAGAGGTTATTAGATCTTTGCAAACCCTTTCCGATTCTCCAGATCATTGAAAATGTGAGACAAGAGCATACATGAATTTACAAGATCTTACAAGAAACTCAATCTCTTAATTAGGGATCTATGAACTTAGATTTCTCAAAAGCAAAAGCTTTGATACTATGTTAGAAATTTGAAATAGATTGAATAACCCAAGCAACTTTTTAAGAGAAAATCAAAGTTACATAAATTGGAAAAAACATAAGAATACAAACCAAGATACCAAGAGATTATGCAATGTTGATATGGAAAAACTACATTAAGAGCTTCCAAGTTGAATGAATGCAAAAGATTCAAGAATCAATGAATCAGTGAAAATACAAGATAGGTAGTGAGTTTATATAGAACTAAGGAGAGGATGGAGGTGGCAAATCCAACCAATAGGAATCAACCACAAAAAATGGATGATGCCACCAAAATTTGAAAGTGTTCCACCCTTTAAGGAAGGGAACACCACATCACTTATCTCCTAGTAATAAACTCACTTTATTTGTTGGAAAATGTGTCTCAAGCTTGCTGACATGAAACTCCTGAAAGAGAAAAATCGGTGAGACCCTCAAAATGTCTTACCAACCAGTAGCTGTGTTCAAAAGTTTAAAGTTTCCGTGACTTTGGTTTTGTCTTGCCGACGGGAGTCATCGGAAAGACATGTCTATCGCTGTGAGTTTCTCATCTCATTTCGTCGTGGCAGATCTCTTGTCGATGGGTTGGTTTTTAGTTGAATATCGAGGTGACTATCAGACACATTCCAACTGTGTTTGTCTTGTCAATAGCTTTATTCACATTGGACACCGGGGAGACTCTCAGACTCTTTATGATAGCGCTAGTATCGCTGATGGTTCTCCTCTCACCGGTGAGTATACTTTCAGTATGAGCTCTTGCCGATACTGTTGGTCTCGCCAACAGGTTTGCATTCGATATGATCTCCTACCGATGGATGTCTCTCTCGCCGACAAGCAGGTGATTTCGGTGAGAACTCTTGCCGATACCGTTGGTCTCGCCGACGGGTCCGCAATCGGTGAGAAATCTTGTTGATAGCGTTTCTCTCGCTGACATGCAGGTGCTTTCGATGATAACTCTTGCCAATACCGTTGGTCTCGTCGACAGATTTGTGTTCGATATGAGCTCTTGCCGATAGTGATGGTCTTGTCGATAGAATTGCACATTGAACATCGATGTGACATAAAGGTTCTATAAGACTCTTAGCGACAATGATGGTCTTGCTGATAGTTCTGCAATGGACATCGGTGAGAAGTCTTGCCGATGGAGTGAGTCTGGCCGATGGTTTTGCATTTGATATGATTCTTGCTGATAGAGTGAGTCTGGGCGATAGGTTTGAACTCAATATGACTCTTGTCGATAAGGACAGTCGAGCATTTAGGCATCGAGGAGACACGGTCTAGTGTCTCACTGACATGTGATTCTGTTTGAACGTTTTGACCGAACGACTGTCTGACGTGGTTTGCTTTTGAACCAATGAGTGAAGCGGAAGGAGAACCATTGGCAGTTGGACTATTGTGATCGTTCTTGTGTGGAAGATGAACAGATTGTGAGGAAGATGACTATGCTCTACAATGGTTGATAATGGTAAATAGTTCGATTGTGTAGAGCAGTTCGATTCTGAACATGGTTTGATTAGTGTGAATGAATTCAATTCGGAGAGCATTGTAACAGTGATGTTCTATACAAGGTTGATCAAGGAAATGTTGCTGCTATAAATTGACATCAGAAAGTGAAGTCGATCTTTGTATGTAATTCTTGTTTACTGTAATAGAAAGAGACTTTTCTTGGTGTGGTGGGTTTTTCTCCCGTAAGGGTTTTCCCACATAAATTTGGTGTCCAATTGTGTATGTTCATTTCTCTATTCTATTATTCTTTTCATGTGTATCTTATTGAACTGTAATTGCAAAATTTAAAGTCACCTCTGCATTCTTCCCTGATGTTTTAACGTTAGGAGAGTTTGTTCCACACCTGAGCTTTCCTTACAAGTGGTATCACAGCCTGGCCAGTTGTGTTATCCTTGTGGGTAAGTTGGGTTTTTTGTGTCAATTATGTTCAGTGTGAGTCTTGTAGAACTCTCGTAATTTGAATTACAGATTAAGATGGCAAGCATGTCAAGAAAGATTGAAATTAAGAAATTCAATGGCAGTAATTTTGAGTTGTGGAAACTCAAAATGGAAGATTTGTTGGTTGATCATGATCTTTGGCTTGTTGTGTCTGGAACAAAGGCTACAGGCATGAAGCAAGAGGATTGAGACTTTGCAGATCGAAAATCAAAGGGGCTGATAAGGCTCTATTTAGCAGACTCTGTTCTTCTAAATGTTCATGAAGAAAAGAAAACATCCTCTTTGTGGAAAAGACTGGGAGTTATTTATCAGGGAAAGTCCTTGGTGAATAAGTTGTTCTTGAGGAAGAAGTTGTACTCTTTGAAAATGCAGGAAGGAGCGTCTATTGCTGATCATTTGAATGCTTTCAACATGTTGATTGCTCAGTTAGCATATGTGGGTGTGAAGATTGATGAAGAAGATCATTGTATGCTACTGTTATGTTCTTTGCCAAATTCTTGGGATCACTTGGTGATGGCTATTGGGAGTACTACTTCCTCTTTTAAGATGGAAGATATTGTTGCTTCTTTGTTATCAGAAGAGATGAGAAGAAAATCTTCTGATATGGCGAAGGAGGCTCTTGCTGTTAGAGGCAGATCGAAAGAAAAAGGCAAGAAGAAGGACAAGAAGTCCAAATCCAAATTAGAGGGGAGATCAAAGTCTCCTAGTAAGAAGTCCAAGGTAAAGTGTTGGAATTTTGGGCAACCTGGTCATGTTCGAAAGGATTGCAAAGAGGAGAAAAAGAAGAAGTATTCTTCCAACAATGATTCTTCTCAGAGTGATGCAGACGCTTTCATTATAGCCTTGGCTACACAAGAATCAGATGATGTTTGGTTGATTGATTTTGGAGCATCTTTCCACATGACATCTCATAAAGACTGGTTCACTAAGTATGAAAAATATGATAGTGGAAGGGTGTATTTGGCAAGCTATTCATCTTTGGAAATAGTTGGTTGTGGAAGAGTCAGAATTCAATTCCCTGATGAAAGAGTGAGGGGAATCAATGATGTAATGCATATACCAGGTCTAGCTCAAAATTTACTTTCTGTTAGTAAGCTGAACGATGTTGGAGTGCAAGTCACGTTCTCTAGAAATGGCTGCAAGATTACTAGAGGCTCAATGGTGCTAGCTAGGGGTGATCGTATTGGTACCTTGTATAAGCTGGATGCACATGTTGTGCAATGCAATAGTGTCTCTGCAAAGTCATAGAAGACTACTCATGGAGAAAAGGAGGAAAATGTTCCTGATAGTGCAAACTCTATGGAAGTTAAACTTCCAACAGAAAAGACTATGCTCTGGAATCATAGGCTTGGCCACATTGGAGAAAAAGGTTTAAAAACCTTGAAAAATAAAAACCTGGTTGAGGGGCTTAATCATTGTAACCTTGAATTTGAATTTTGTGAACATTGTATATATGGTAAACAACACCGTGTTTCATTTTACTCCAATCCTCAAAAATCTTATGGTTTACTTGATTACATACATTATGATTTTTTTGGTCCAGTAAATGTTCCTTATTTGTCTAAATCAAGATATTACGTATCGTTCATTGATGATTATTCAAGAAGGGCATTTGTTTATTTTTTGAAAAATAAAGTAGAAGTGTTTAGTCGTTTTAAGGAATTTAAAAAGCTTGTGGAAAATCAGACTAGAAGAAAAATAAAATGTTTTGAGGATTGACAATGGCAGTGAGTTTTGTTCTAATGAGTTCGAAAGGTATTGTAAGATTATGGGACTAAAAGACATAAAACTACACCCTACACTCAGCAACAAAATGGAGTTGCTGAAAGGTTCAATAGGACAGTGATGGAAAGAGCACGAAGTATGCTAAGTAGTGTTGGCTTAGAGGAGAAGTTCTGGGTTGAGGTAGTTGCAACAACATGTTATTTAATAAACCGCTCTCCAAATTCTGCTCTTGTTGAGAAAACACCTTTGGAAGCATGGTCTGGAAAGAAGCCCTCTTTGTTGAGGCATATGCATATGTGCCAAATGAAAAAAGGTCTAAATTGGAAAACAAGGCTGTAAAATGTATTTTTATTCGTTAAAGTGCTGGCATAAAAGGATACAAGCTTTGGAATCCTGATTTCTATACAACAAAAGTGTTATTTTTCATGAGTGATCTACATCAGAAATGTGGGACACTAGATAAAGAGGAATTAAAATTCAAAATGTACTTGAAGCTGAGGAGAGCTCAAGTAGTTTTGAGTTAGAAGAATAAAATCAACCTCGACCTTAGCACGTGAGGGTCAACACATGAGAGAAAGCAACTTGGTAGGTATGGGTTTTCTTTGTTAGATTCTACTTGTGCCTATGCTTTAATTTCTAGCACTGATGAGCCTAGGACTGTGAAAAGAGGCATTTTAAAATGTCTGATTCAAACTCTTGGTTGGAAGCCATGAATGAAAAATGGTATCATTAGAAAAGAATGATACTTGGAGTTTAGTGCCCTTTCTAAAAGGCAAAAAAGTTGTTGGTTGCAAATGGGTATTTAAAAGGAAAATAGGTTTGGATGGCAGCGTGGAAAAGTATAAGGCAAGGTTGGTTGCGAAGGGGTATTCCCAGGTAGAGGGAATTGATTATGGAGAATTTTTTTCTCTTGTAGCTAAGTTGACATATATTAGATTTCTTTTGTCACTTGCAACAACGTATGACTTAGAGATTGAACATATGGATGTGAAGACAACATTTCTTCATGGTGACCTTGAAGAAGAAATTTACATGTCCCAGCCTGAGCACTTTGTGAAAAAAGGTAAAGAAAATCTGGTTTGCCAGTTGAAAAAAGTCTTTGTATTAATTAAAACAATCTCCTAGAATGTGGTACCATAAGTTCGACACTTTTGTTTTGTCATTGGGATTTGTAAGATCAAAATCTGATCATTGTGTATATTACAAAGCTTAAAATGATCGTGTTCTTATTATTGCTCTCTATGTTGATGATATATTGTTCATAGGTAATAGTAAGTTAATGATTTCTGATCTAAAATCTCAGTTGTCTGCAAAGTTCAAAATGAAAGATCTTGGTGCAACCAGGTATATTCTGAGAATTAAAATAACCAGGGACAGGAAGAGTAGAAAATTTTGGCTCAGCCAGAGTAAGTATATTAATACTATTTTGGAGAGATTTTGTATGACTGATTGCAAGCAACTAGTTATTCTAGTTTTGGAGGGAATGAAGCTATCTGTTGACGACTGTCCAAAATCTCCTACTGAGATAGAGGACATGACCAGAGTGTCTTATGCTAGTTTAGTTGGTAGTTTAATGTATGCAATGGTCTGTACAAGGCCAAACATTGCCCAAGCAGTGGGAGTACTTAGTCGTTTTATGGAAAATCCTGCAAGGACACATTGGGATGTTGTGAAAAGAGTATTTAGATATCTGAAGGGCACATCAGAATGTGCTTTGTGTTACCATGGAAATTTGGTTGAATCATAGAGGACTCTCAACATTCAAGGCTATGTGGATTTTGATTGGGCAGGGGACATTGACAACAGAAGATCCACCAGTGGATATATTTTCATGATGAATGGTGGTGCACATAGTTGGATGAGTAAGCAACAGGTTGTACTCGCTTTGTCCACTACAGAGGCAGAATACATGGCAGCAACACATGCCTATAAAGAAGCAATGTGGTTAAAATGTTTGTGTTCTAACATTGGGTTTGATGTAGGGATAATTACAATTTACTATGACAGTTAGAGTGCTATTTGTTTGGCGAAAAATCCTACTTTTCATGCTAGGACGAAACATATTGATGTGCAGTATCATTTTGTACGAGATATGGTGGAGGATGGAAAGGTCTCTTTAGAAAAAGTGGATACTCTGGAAAATGTTGCAGATGCATTGACAAAACGAGTGAGCACAAACAAGTTCAGGTGGTGTGCCAATTCGATGGGCCTTAGTGCCCATGAATTTCAGTAGTTTTGTTGTACTCTAGAGGTGTTAGTAAGATCTTCGTCAAGTGGGAGATTGTTGGAAAATGTGCCTCAAGCTTGCTGACATGAAACTCCTGAAAGAGAAAAATCGGTGAGACCCTCATAATGTCTTATCGACCAGTAGTTGTGTTCAAAAGTTTAAAGTCACTGAGACTTTGGTTCTGTCTTGCCAACGAGAGTCATCGACAAGACATGTCTATCACTGTGAGTTTCCCATCTCATTTTGTCGTGGCAGATCTCTTGCCGATGGGTTGGTTTTTAGTTGAATATCGGGGTGACTATCAGACACATTTTGACTATGTTTGTCTCACCGATAGCTTTATTCACATTAGACATCAGGGAGACTCTCATAATCTTTCCGACAGTGCTATTCTCGCCGATGGTTCTCCTCTCACCGGTGAGTATACTTTCAGTATGAGCTCTTGTTGATACTGTTGGTCTCACTGACAGGTTTGCATTCGGTATGATCTCCTGCCGATGGATGCCTTTCTCACCGACAGGCAGGTGCTTTCGGTGAGAACTTTTTCTGGTACCATTGGTCTCGCCGACAGGTCTGCAATCGGTGAGAACTCTTTCCGATAGTGTTTCTCTCGCCGATAGGTAGGTGCTTTCGGTGAGAACTCTTGCTGATACCGTTGGTCTCACCGACAGATTTGTGTTCAATATGAGCTCTTGTTGATAGCGATGGTCTTTCCGATAGAACTGCACGTTGAACATCAGTGTGACATAAAGGTTCTATAAGACTCTTAGCGACATCGATGGTCTTGCCGATAGTTCTACAATGGACATCGGTGAGAAGTCTTGCCGATGGTTTTGCATTCAATATGATTCTTGCTGATAGAGTGAGTCTGGGCAACAGATTTGAACTCAATATGACTCTTGCCGATGGTGGTGACTCTTGCCGATAAGGATAGTCGAGCATTTAGTCATCAGGGAGACACAGTCTAGTGTCTCACTGACATGCAATTTTGTTTGAACGTTTTGACCGAACGACTGTCTAACATGGTTTGTTTTTGAACCAATGAGTGAAGCGGAAGGAGAACCGTTGGCAGTTGGACTGTTGTGACCATTCCTATGTGGAAGATGAATAGATTGTGAGGAAGACGACTATGCTCTGCAATGGTCAATAATGGTAAATAGTTCGATTGTGTAGAGTAGTTCGATTCTAAACACGATTTGATCAATGTGAATGAATTCAATTCAGAGAGCATTGTAACAGTGATGTTCTGTACAAGGTTGATCAAGGAAATGTTGCTGCTATAAATTGACATCAAAAAGTGAAGTTGATCTCTGTATATAATTCTTGTTTACTGTAATACAAAGAGACTTTTCCTGGTGTGGTGGGTTTTTCTCCCGTAAGGGTTTTCCCACGTAAATCTAGTGTCCAATTGTGTATGTTCATTTCTCTATTTTGTTATTCTTTTCATGTGTATCTTATTGAACTGTAATTGTAAAATTTAAAGTCACCTTTGCATTCTTCCCTGAGGTTTTGACGTTAGGAGAGTTTGTTCTGCACTTGAGCTTTCTTTACATTATTATCCTATGAAAGCTTAATAAAAGTGTAGGAAAAGCCTAGGACTAAGTGAAAATAAATTAACCTACTAGGAAATAGAAAACCTACATCAACAGGAGCATGGGATAAATGAGCTCCAGGCCCCCTAGTTACTGTAAATTTTGAAAAAACTATAGTAAATGGAAAGAAAGAACATTTTTTTGTCATTTCAAATGGATTTTATTAGATTCATTTAATTTTCATATTATTTATAGATATGCTAATCTTATAGGAACATGCCTTGGAAAAATATGGGGCCCCACAAGGCATCCATATACCCTGATCATAGTTGAATATGAGTGGAGATACCAATCTCCCCAATTATGTTGCAAAACAAGTTTAGAGACTCTCTCCTTGGGTCTTGGGAAGTCCAAAACTTCTTTATTCATTCTTCCTTATTTTACACCCATAAATCCTAAAACCCTCCCAATGAAATGGTCTTCAAATACCAACTTTCACACTTCATATCCTAGATATATGTCCAACATTAGATAGGGAGAGGTTTGCCGACATCATCTGTCATTATAACTTACATGACCTAGTCCCAGTTTTTTTTACCCCTCATAAAGAAACATATGGAAAAGTAGAGAGTACCATCTACAATTGACCATTTTGTTGTTTTCCTTAATCTCCACTAGCTGCTTGTGGATTCCATTGGATATGTATGTAGAAAAATTAAATTTATTATTTACTAAAGGGTCTTGAATGTCTATTACCATGTACATTAGTAGCAAAAGGATCTTTTTCTTAGAATATTCTATAGGGACTTGATATAAATAATGGTAAGTCTTAATAAAATATTCCTCAAATAGGTCAATGTTGAAAGGTTCAATCTCACTGTTGGGATTCTAAAAAAACTTTTTATCAAACCTTTTCATCCTATACCTTAAAAACTAGAGGATTCTATAACTATGCTTATAATGATAAAATTTCTATTTGAATACGTCAAAATCAAAAGTTTTATTTGCAGATAATTTTAGACCAAAAATCTCATAAATGGAGACTTTATCAACTTTTACCAAAACTCCACCAATGGCAGCCTTGATAACTTAGACAATCTCATCATAGTTCCTAGACACATGTATAATGAATTACACATTCATGAAGGCATTAGGAAGAATTAATTTTTTGAGGTCATAAACCCATACATTTCATATGGGAACCATAGAAGTGCTCTTGTTGTACCAATGACTAAAAAGGATCCATCTAGTGACAAGGAGCTCTATATCTCTACACTTACTACTATTGCCAATTAAACCACTTCCAACATCAAATCCATGGGCACATACGACCTTTATGGATGACTCAAGCATTTGAACAATTAAGTATTCATCAAAAGGTATTTTTGATGAAGACGGTTGGCTCTTTGATTGGCTCATTGTTACAATTTAGTTTGACCTAGAGTTTATGCAAAAAACTAGGGTTTGGTGTTTCTCAGACAATTTTCTTAATCTATAATCTTAATTGCAAACCTAACCACTAGAAGCTTTAATAAAATTTGACCTATAAGTCTGAAAATATGAACTTACTTGATTTTTGCTTTGGAAACCCTAGTTTATTGCAAAAGATGTGGAATGCCAAGAAATTGTTCTCTAATCTTTATGAAATGTGTAATGATTTGATTCATTGATTGAATTTCAATGCTTATAGAGAAAGTTGTTCAAAGGATTGGGTAGAAATCCATAACTTCTATCATAATTAGTGTTTTTTTATGCAATCTAGATGCCTTCAAATACTTATTTTTTTTAGATTTGAATGCGAGTCATTGATTTTCAAAGATAGAACAAGATTGAAAATCTAAAATTACCTTGACTAAGTTTGAAATATTCAATGCAATTTTGATGCGCTTTAAAAATTCTTGACCAATAGGAACATTCCAAGTCATCTACCTTTCCATGTCATCTATGCGGGGTCCACTAAAAAGAGCACCTTCAAAAATGTAAGTGATGTCATCCATGAGTCCATGTGGCATTCTTTCACAACTTTGCGGCTTGAAATGGGACCCGCCATGATAGATCTGTGAACCCGTGGAATATGATGCAGAGCAGGGAGGATTTTTTCAAATCAATCACAATCCAATCAGTCTTGAACAACCTTTTCACTTTTAAGACCCTAACTTGGTGTTCTCACTCAATTTTCTCAATTTTGCTTGTAGCACATCAAACAATGAAATTTGGGCATATCTTTTAGAGAAGGCCTCAAATCCATGAAAGGAATACCATTTAGGATAGCCTTTATGCTCTTCTTGAACATACCAAATTTTTGCATAGGCTTGTTTCAGAACATTCCTTCCTAAAATGGACTACTACGCTGCCCTTAAGCCCAATTAGGCCTCTTTTACAAAGCAAGTCTATGATTTTCAAACACCAAATTTACAAAATCTACTAAAATACTTTAAAAAAGTCATATGAGGTCTAAAAATTCAATTTTCATCAATAGGAATGATCTCCACTTCACCTATTTACAAAACCCTACTTCTACTTATCAAATCTAGCCTAATACTTGGAGATATTAGGCTAGGGCTTGCACAAACAGGGCCCTAACTCCATCCCCTGAATCTAAAATTCTACTAAACATAAAGAACACCCTATCTAGTGCCATTTCATAAATTTTTAGCAATTTCCACTGGTGGAATGGTCTCTTATTCCATGTTTGCTTACAAACCCTCAAAATCAGGGTTTCTAACCCGTTTCCAGTATTTTGCTCACAAAACTCTTCAAAATTTATAAAAATACCTCAAACCAAAACCAAATGATTCTTAAAACCTTCCTACATCAATCCCAAATAGATTCACATCATTACCAAGCCGTACAGTCTGTACAAACTTTCTGTAGCAACAAATTTTATTTAAAACATAGAAAAAAATGAAGTATTATTGCTTGTGCACCAAAATGAGTTCCAAAAGATTGCATAAAAGTTTGTGAGGAATATTTAAACACCAAAATACCAAACACAATGGTTCACAACTATTTTTTTGAACTTCATGACCGTTCAACTTCCAAATATGACAATATTGCAAAGTTGAAAACAACTTTTGACAACATTTGCAAAACTTAACAAAACTTGACAACTCAACTACAACCAACCCCATATGACATGAAAACATTATCCATGGTCTGAATAGACCTAATTACATCACAATTAGACTCAAAAACACAAAAACACAACATTAGCCCAAAATTGCATAATTTGACTAGGTGCCCCTACACCATACACCCGGGGAAAATGAATCTCAAGCTCCACCTGAGATCAGATCTTGATTAGTTGTTCCATGCCTTTTAATTTCCTCCTCGGTCATCCATGTTGCATATTCATGAGGGAGACCTTTCCATTTCACAAGATATTCATTATACAGTTTGTGCCTTATTCTCTTCACCTCCTTTGTCTCCAGAATACTTTCAAGCTTCAAAGGCTGACTTGGTGGTAGGTCCTTGACCCAATCTTCATCCTGAACTTTAGATGTACCTAATTATTCACTTGCAAACACATATCCTTTGAAAGGATAAAGGTCAAAAACATTAAAGATTGGAGAGATAGCAACTCCAAGAGGGAGTTCTATCTCATAGGCATTTTCACCAAATTTGTGGAGCACCTTGCATGGCCCAATATTTTTCATCTGTAGCTTTGTGTACTTCCTTTTGGCAACCTTTGCTTCCTCAAATGTGCAAGTAATAAATTTCCCACCTTGAATTGAACATATCTTCTCTTCAAATCTGCATGTTTCTTATATTTTTCAACACTTTTTTGAAGGTTTCCTTTAACCTGCTAGTGTATTTCCCTCATGGCCTCTGCAAATGCTTCTCCCTCAGCACTCTTCTTCATTCCACTAAAATCCCTGAGCTCAAACACAACTCTAGGTTTCAGTCCATACACCACCTCAAATGGGCTTCTCCTAATGCTTCTATTGAGAGTCATTATAGGCATACTCAACTTGTGGAAGAACCGAGTCCCATTGTTGTCCATTTTCCTTTGTGAGGCACCTAAGTAGATTTCCAAGTGACCTATTTAATACTTCAGTCTACCCATCTGTTTGTGGATGATAAGCAATACTAAAGGTCAAGTTTGTTCCAAGCTTCCTCCAAAGGGTCCTCCAACAGTGACCTACAAACTTTGAATCCCTATTGACACAATAGTCAATGGTAGATCATGAATTCTAACTATCTCTTTGAAAAACAAGCTTGCAATGTGTGAGGCATCATCGGTGCTTCTACATGCTATGAAATGAGCCATCTTACTAAATCGGTCCACCACAACAAACACACTATCATAACCCCTCGAAGTTTTTGGAAAACCTAACATAAAATCCATATTGAGAGACTCCCATGGTCTATTAGGTACTGGTAAGGGATGGTAAAGACCTGCATTTGAACTAGAACCCTTGGCTCTTTGGAAAATTACATAACTTTCCACAAATTTTCTTACATCCACTTGCATCTTTGGCCAATAGTAAAATCTCCTTACCTATTCCAATGTTTTATCCACCCCAAAATGACCTCCTAAGCTGCCACAATGTTTCTCTTTTATCAAGTTAGTTCTCATGGAGCACTTTGGAATGCATAACTGGGAACCCTTAAACAATAATCCATCTTGTAACAGAAAGTAAAAATATTCATCATGAAAAACACCCTTAAATTGATCACAAACAAAATATACCTCTTTAAAGTCCTCATCTCCTTCATACATACCTTTCAAGGCATCTATTCCCACACTTTGAAGTTGAATTTATTGCACCAACATTGACCTTATGCTCAAGGAATCTGCCACCTTGTTTGATTGTCCTTTTTTGTGCTTTATGCTGAAAGTATAGCTTTGTAAATACTCCACTCACTTCACATGTCTGTGACTCAACTTGTCCTAGCTGTTCAAGAAACTCAAAGCATGATTGTCAGTAAAAACAATAAATTCCTTTGGAAGGAGATAGTGTCTCCATTTTTTCAATGCTTGGACCATTGCATACAATTCTAAGTCATAAGAGGAATACTTCTTTTTGGCCTCATTAATCTTTTCACTAAAAAGTGCTAAGTTTTCCCTTTTGACTCAAAACTGCACCAATTGCATACCCATTTGCATCACATTCTATTGTGAACACCTTATTGAAATCAGGCAATGCTAGGATGGGTTGTTGAGCTATCTTTTGTTTCAGAATTTGAAAAATTCTTTCTACCTCATCAGACCACAAAGGGTAACCCAATCTCCACCTTCACTTCCTTAAGGTATAAAGTTCTTAAAGGATTAAGGTATAAAGTTCTTAAAGGATTAACCTAGATTGACAAGATTCCATTTCCAAGAGGCATGTCTTTCAATTCACCCACCACTCTTTTATACTCCATTGAAACATGAGAGTTGAGGTCATCCCTTAGGGTGATGAAATCCCTAGGAAAAACCCATAAAAAGAAAAAAAATCACTTATTTTTGATCCTCAAGATCACCCTAAGACGTAAGAGGAGAGCATAAGTAAGTAGATCTTGTGGATTAAAAGACACTGGCTTATTTTAAAACCTAAATCTAAATGTGAAAGATTGATTTTAAACCCAATTTTCAATGTGAAAAGATATGCCAAATAGGACTATCTAAAGGAAAGGTAACAAAAATGATAAAAAAGCTACAAGTACTTTGCAATTTAAAAGAGAAAGAGTGATTAGAATGAAGGCACTTGGTCTCCAATACTAAATTTGAGAAGAATACTTAATCCAAACTAGGAGTTCCCAACCAGCCTTTCAAATGTTAGAAACCAAGATGACCTGCTGCAAAGAAGCACTGGAAGAACACTGTGGAGTAACACTGGAACTTGAATCCGACAAGCAAGGAAAGATACTTCTATTTACAAGAAACTATATGAGAGTCAAGGACTCAGGCAGAATCATAATAATGCAATAGTAGACCTGATGCCATAGAACACTAGAAAACTCACAAACTGGAACAACCCTAGAATCTGTGAAGCAACAGTAGATTATTGAATGATGTGATACTGAAATGAAGTGCAAAGATTCAAGTTTCACCCTTCCAACTGCCAAAACATGCAAGTAATCTCCAAAACAACCATTGGGACAAATCTGGAATAATGATCAACCTGGGACAGATTTAGAAAAAAGTGCATGGACAATAACATAGAGCTCCTCAATACCTTTCCAATGCTGCAAAGATGGCGAAAATCAGAGATCAGGACAAAAAGTTATGAGCTCAGAGGCCATAAATGAACATATGACTTAAAAAAGAGAGTAGCTAAATAGAAAAATAATAAAAAATAAACTACACCACATAATAGTGCTCAGAACCAGCTTTCCAACGATATCTTGTTTGCTCGATTTTGATACCATATGCCCAAGTTATGCCAAAAAGAAAAACACTGCTCCTTGAAGGCAAATCAGGGCTAGGAGGGGGCAAAGATGGTTGTACGGCCGCTAACGTCATTTTCTTAAGAGCTTAAATTTGACGGCCATCTGGCCGTCACGGAAAAAAAACTCCATCCTTGCAAAAAATTTGACTGTTATTCGAAAAGATACCCTTCTGCCGGAATATGCCTGCAAGATGCTAACAAAATTTGAGGGAGTCGCCAGATTTTGGTGATTTGTCCACCAGTTTTTGAAAAAAGGGCCCGCTGCTCATAGTGGAGGTGCTTGGCTTTTAACGTCGGCGCTGATAACGATGCCACCGGGGAGTAGAAGCCACCGCCGGTGTGTAAGGCCGACGACCTTGTTTCATCCGCCACCGGTGGCAGCCATTAAAGGCTATCGTATGAAAGGACAGGGCTGTACGGCCTACACAAGCCAGTCCAAAGGCCTTTTTAAAAAAAAAAAAATTCAAAAACTTTTTGAAATTTGTTTTGTAAAAAAAAACTTGATTTTATATTTTTTCAAAAAGCTAATGATTTTTTTTTTATTTGTAGGAAAACTATTGAAAACTTGATTTTTTGATCAATGGAAAAAAATATTAAAAACCAAAATAAAACCCTCTGTACCTATGCACGCAAATCAAGACAGATAGGGCCCAAATCTGTACGGATCTGCGTGCCCTTAATTTTTTTTGCCTCTTGTTGCAACTGCTCAGATTTGAGAAAAAAATAGGCGATCTAAGGGTTTTTGGGTGCTACGAACGCGATGGTGGTGTCCATTTTACTCTAGAATGCACCAAAAAAATTCTCAAGGTCAAATCCCTCGAGGAACCTCGAATGTGCTTTGCAATCGAATTTTTCCAAAAATCTGAGAAGGGGCTGCATATCAAGGCTCTAATACCATGTTAGAAACCAAAATTAGACATGCAAACCAAAAACCTTCCACATAAGAGAAAAACAAATAAAAGTAGATCTTTGCATGAAGATGTGCAAATAATATTATTCATGAATTCAATAATTACAAGAGATGAGACTTGCTTATAAAAGCAAGCATGCACAACCCTAATATTATCTTGAGCAACAAGATAGCTCAACAAGATAAGGATGACAACAATAACCTAAGAATTAAAATATTACCTAAGTAAACTTATGCAAGTGTAATAATTAATTAATTACACTAACATCTAACACTTTATAATTTCAAATGATTCAATGCCTACACACAAAGATCCACAACACACAAGCTTAGAAGATACTAATAACTTAGATTTGAGGGTTAGATTCAAATCAGATCCGTGAAAGATGTTAGAAATTAAAATGTAAATAAACCAACGACCAATCAAAATCAATTTCTAATCTCTCACTATATTGATAAGATGAACAATGATAGATATCAAAAGTCCAACAATATATTATCAAATGTGCTACATAATGCCTCATAAGTGAATCAGAATAGGTCAAATGTGTGGAAAGTTGCCTCAAAAGCATAGTAGAATAAGTTCTTCAGGAAAAAAGTCACTTCAATAATGTAGCAGGTTACTTCAAAGTGATACAATTCACCTCAAATGAATGGAAAATTGCCTCAAAAGCTTGACAAGTTACCTCAAAAGTGCAACATGATTCAATAGATGCGTATTAAATCACCTTAGAAGTGTGGAAAGTTACCTCAAAAGCACAAGTCACCTCATAAGTGTGACAAGAGGGTGAAATGCACAAATCTATAATTTTAATTGCAAAAAATTGTTCAATGATCTATTATCACACCTTATATATATATCAAATGTGTAGTGTGTCAGCTCAAAAATTTGGTAAGTTGGCTCAATCGTGCCTTAGATTAGCTTAGAAGTGCTTTAGGTTAGCTCAAATACGTCACAAAATTAATCAGATGCACCTCAAAATTTGAAACCTTCAAATAAAACCAAATTTCTTGCAAAATATTTTGTTAAAATAACTAGGGAAGTGGGTCCCATCGGACGTGCCAAAATATGGATGATAAAAATGTGAGTAATGCAAAATATGAACAGTATAATGAAAGTACCAAATTCAACTCAACAATCACTCAATAAAGCTCAAGGTCTATGCACAAAATGAAATAATAAACAATTATACCATAGCAAAGACCTTGATTTGCTCTTCAAAATAGCATAACCATGATAGCACAATTATAGTATGATAACCAAGATTATCAAAGATAGATAGAAATGATAGCCAAGATGATAAAAGATAGTTATATCAACTTGCCAAGATAATGATAGTGCTTGCTTGCTTATAATTTAGATAAGAATAATGATAGCTTGCTCAAAATTTTGCTAAATGATAATGTACACATGAAGGCTTTTATTTATATGCTTCACTTGATATTTGATCAATGGTGAAGATTGATTAAAAAGATCAATGAATAAGAAAAAATGAGATAGGGTATAAGCTATAATTTAAATTAATGAAGTGGGATAGTTGAAAGAATTACATAAATTTATTTATTTAATTCATAAGCATAATTGGAGAAATAAATAAAATATTAATTTTATTTGTTTATTTAGGATCATGGAAAGATAAATTAAATTTAAATAAATTATTTTTATTTATTTATTTATTAAGAGGAGTGTTAACTGTTTAAATATTTTTTTGAAAACTATTTAATTATTGTGGATCAAAGATAATTTGAATTTAACTTGTAATTAATGTTGAAGGGAAAATAATAAATGATTAATTAAGCAATAAAAAATACTTAATTAATATAGATATGATAAAAAAGATAACATAATTAAATAATTAAATATTACTTAATTATTATAGACGAAAAAGGGAACATTAGCTTAATTAAATAATTAAAAAATATTTAATTAATATAAATAGTAGAATTGATAAGAGAATGATAACATCACAAATGAAAATGTGTTAGTCATTTTTAGGTGTCTACACTTCAATAATCTAGATTTTTAGAAAATCAAAAGACTTAGTAGATTCACTAATTACATAAATAATTATATTATGAAAGATTGCATAGACAACAAACCACATTGCATGATGTTGCCTAGTTGAGATTTAAGTTGTACGACACATACCTCTCCTTAGTAACAAAAATAAAGCAACTATATTACATCTATTTAATCTTTGATCAATGTCCAAATTTGGAACAACAAACTGCATCACTGATGCAACCTAGTTCAAGACTAGTTGTACAACACACTCTTATCCTTAGCAATATGAATGAAGTAGGGGAGAGGGGCCCATAGTAGGTCAAGGACCAATAGTAGGGATAAAACTACTCTTCAATGGGCCCCACAGTGGAGAATTTAATATCCACTTGTAAAATACTTTTTCCATAAAGTACATAATCTGACAAATCCTGTGATGCCACATCAATGTAACATGTTCAAGGTACTCAGTGCCCTACTATGGGCCTCTATGTGTTTTTACAAAAAAAACGCTGATGTGGCATCCTATTTGATGATGTGACCCTAAAAATAATTTTTTTAAGCATATGAGTTGACAAGTAAACTATTGTACAAAATTAAGACTTTTTTGAAATCATATGTTATGAAATTCAAAAACCCAAAAATACACTGCCCTACTATAGTCCCCTCTCCCCCAACTCTATTACATCTAATTAATCTTTGTTCATATCCGAATTCCAAATTTCAATCTTCTCTTACAAATAATCATTAATCTAAATGCTTGCTTTTTATTGAACTACCTACTTTTCATATTACATATTGTCACATCACTCAAGATTATAAGATAAAATATTGAGACTATTATGAACTTAACCAATTTGTTATACTACTATGTAAATTTGATAAAACTCATAATAATACACAAACTACTTTACAATGACATTGACTGAGTAACTACTAACAATATTTATTATTATTTTTACATTTGAAACCACATAAAATATAAATAAATTTCATTTCAAATCTCACTAACTTTCAAGCTACTAATAAATGTAAAGTCACATCAAAAAAATCCACGTACAATCCAAATATTATTGTAGTATAAATATTTCCTAATCTACAACCATATTCTAAACAAACAACTATGAACAATACCAAAGCCAGAGCTGCTATTGGATGAAATAAATAAATGCCCCCCCCAAGTCGTCAGAAAACATGTGAAGGCATGGCTTCGTTTTCCAACAAGTTCGCGGAGCTGACGGCGGATTTCAATTCTGTTATTTACGTCATTGTATAGTTTTCCTCCTCAGCTTGAACTTAATGTGCTCTCATGACTTGGGCGCATTGAACGAGGATAGACCAAGTAGTTCATAAAATTCAATATAAAAAAAAAAATGTAGTTCACAAAATACATTAAATTTTTTTCCAAACCCCTATAATCATAAAAGAAAAATATATATATTTTTAAAAATATTTACTTAAACATTTTCATGGTCGTTAAATTGTCATAATTTGACACATAGAAGAACAATCAAAACTATTTTATAAAATCTACAACAAAATTAATCTCGAATATACATGAAATGTTCCAATCTACAAATCATTATTAATCAATATGAAATATAGAAAGTCCAATCCATTATATATCTCGATGAAATTATTTTTAAAATGATCAAATTATTTAGGAAAACATCAACACTTCAAATCAAATTAGTCTCTCATAAGTTACATTAGAATTTAGCTATCCCATCTTGTTAAAGACCTTTACATTGACTTCATCTCTAGATGAGAAAATTTCTCTAACAATTAATGAGAAAGATGTCATTATTATGAAAAGAAAGAAGAAAATGAAAGAAAATGTAACAATTTAATGGAGAATGAAAAACTAATCTAGTTATTTCTTTAGCTCCACTTGACCTTGCTTATAAGTTTTTTCATCACAATCTTATTTGGTGAAGCTATTTAGCCACACAATCAGATATTGTTATAGTATTATCACAATTACATTTAATTGCGCCTCTCCAATTACAATTAGAAATGTGGTTGCTTGAACCAACTACTTGACATTGCAATAATTTTCGATCCTCCCCTTGAAAATGGCTCATGAAAGGGTAGGTTTATAGGTTTAGAAGGATGAAGATCAATGGTTGAGATCAAAAGATAGACGGAAGACTTAGATCAAGTTGGTTGGGTAGTTGGGAGATGGAGGGAGGAGATAAAATGAATTATTTAATTTAATATTATCTTTTTAGGAGATAGTTATGTGATGTGTGGTGAGGAATAAAAGAAATATTTTAATTCTTTTATTCATTTTAGGTGCTTATGACGGGGATTTAATTAATTAAATTAGGTAAATCATGTGGAAAGGGGACATGGATTAGGAATTAGGACTTAAGAGATTGATTTAGGATTTAGGGAAAATGGATTAGGATTTAGAGGAAAATGGATAATTAGGATAAATAATGGAATTTTGACCTAGGATATTTTTAGGTGTATACATTTTCCCCTCTTTGAGATGATATTGTGATTAAAAGAAGAAATTTCATTTCAGAGAAGAATAAAAATATAGATGTGGAATGAGATGGAAAAAAGGAAGGGGCTTATAAAAATAAGGATGGGATAATGCCCCCTCAAAAGGATAGAAAGGTATGAAGGAAACAAGTAGGATCTTGAAATGGATGGAAATGAAGGATGAGAAAAATAGATAAGATGCAAATGAGGGAGGAAAGGATAGTCATGCTGAATTGGTGTGAGCAACCTGATGTTTAATATAACACCTACCACTATGTACCGTAATATAGATCGAAATTGGCAGGACATGGGTATTAAGATCCCTAGTCTAGAAGTGTAATATTTTAGGGTTTTAAAGCTTGGATAAATCTAGCAATATTTGTAGGTCTCAAACTATGAAAACCCATATGTGAAGTTTGATAAAAATTAGAAAAATTAGGTTGCCCTATTTTTTTTTGTTTTTAATAACTTTTAATATGTTATTTTTTTTGTAAGATAAATTATATGACATCAAGGTTCAAAAAAATCTCTACACAATAAAAAAAATTCAAAAAATGATTAGTTTAGGTCAAATTATGGTGTCCATACATGTTGATTTTTAAAAACAACAATTAGGGCCAACAAAAAATCAATAAAAAAATATTCAGAAAAAATTACAAAAATATCTTCATCAATCTTCAGGTTGGTACATATCTTTCCCCAAAAGGAATTAGAAAAATACTTTTATTTAGGTCAAATTATGATGTCTGTATATGTGCATGGTATGGTAGAAAAAGTGACTTTTAAACAATGGTTAAATTATACATTTCCTATTACAAATTAATTTGTATGGTAGAAAAAGTGACTTTTAAACAGTGGTTAAATTATACATTTTCTATTAAAAATTAATTTGTATCATCTAGGTTTTAGAATAAATTACATATTTGGAAACTAGATTCAAAATACTAAATTTTATATTACTGACATTTTTAAGATTCAATGTGTAAGTGCTTCAAAATTTTAGTCCAAGTGTGACAATTTTTTTTAAAAAAAAACACTTCCACTTTTTGAGTTTTTTGTGGACCCAACTTCTTGCATTAGCTTGGGGATGAATCTATTTGAACAATTATTTGAGATTGCAACATTGATTATGTATTTCTCCTTTGAGATGTATATGTGTAGATCTTGTAAAATGATCTGATGTGGATTCTATTTGGCAGGCCATATTCTTGGTCACCATTATTACATTGGTATGCTTATTGCAATGAAAGATGGTATTGGGAGTATTTGATATAGTTTTTCTTTTGAATATAACAATAGTTTATGGTGCATGAGAAGCTTTGTTCACTTTAGTAGAGTGTTGGAAATGATACTAGTCATGATTCCATGTATATGTAGTTACATAATGTGTTCTAGTTTCTTTGTTTCAATATTTTTGTTCTAAGTTGTTTCAGTGTGTAGTGAGCCATGAATAATCTTTCATTAGAAGATGGATGGTATTTTTCAATGGTTTTTGGTATCATAAATAGTTCTTGGATTTTTTCTTTAGATAATAGTGAGAGTTTAATGACAACAAAGGAGGTGTAGCAATTGTATCTTATTGGTTTGGAGATTGTGGTTGTACTTTACCTTTTGTGTTGGTTCTCATTAGTTTTGAGTATTAATCATTTTCTTGGAGCTTCATGATTTTGTATGTGTGAATGCTTTGCCTAAACCTGCTCAAACATGGACAAACAAGCAAACATTAGTCCTCAAACAAGTATAAACAAGCATTCCCCATGAAATTCATTCAAACACAAGAACATGAAATCAAAACAAAGTACCAAGTAATCTACTAATGAAATCCTATTCTAATGCTCAAACTAGCATCCCATGGGGGAATTGGTGCTTATTTGATGTGGAAAGAAGCCCTTTCCCAAGCCCTTGATAAGCTTGATGATGGATCTATGATTCTTGATGCAAAATGTTAATAACCTAGCTATGGATGATGAAATTCTATGCTAACATGGATGAAATTGTGGATGAAATCATGGATGCTTTGAACTCAAATGACTATAATGGATTTGCATGAAGTTGTGAATGATTGTGGATCCAAATGAGCATAATTATCTTACATGGATTGTGGATACCAAATCAATACAGAAGGCCTCTATTTATAATGAAGGTTGGAAGAATGAAGAATAAGATGAATGTGGGATTAAAGAAGGACCGATGGCATTGTGCCACTTGTCAACATGCTAATGAAGGAGAGTGGAGTACATTTTGAACAATGTGCATGTTAAATGCATGTAGGTGAAATTTGAAATTCAAAAGATGGCTTGTATAAGAAGAGTTGTAAGAGGAGTTAATGCCAAGTTGGCTCAAGGAGAGGACAATTAAGAGCCTTAAATGCCAAGTTGGAGGACAAAAGTCCTTTAGGACGGAGAATTCAAATAAGTGGAATATTCCAAGAATATGCCATATTTGAATGGAAATAAGAGGAATTAATAAATCAAATAAATTGATTTACATGTGCAACTTGCAAAAACTAGAGGGATGGAGGATTAGAGTTAGGAGTTAATTAGGATTAATTAGCTTAAATGAAGTTAGTTGATTTGACATTTGATTTAGATATTTAGATTTATTTAAATCAAATGAGAGGATAGTTGGGAGATTAGTAGTTTAATTAAATAAAATTGATTTATTCAATTAAATGAAGAACATTAGGATTCAACAAAATAAAATTGATTTATTTAATTAAAAGAGGACATTAGGGTTTAATTAAATAAAGTTGATTTATTTAATTAAAAGAGGAAAAATAGGATTTAATTATATAAAATTGATTTATTTAATTAAAAGAGGACATTATGATTTAATTAAATAAAGTTGATTTATTTAATTAAAAAAGGAACATTATGATTTAATTAAATAAAGTTGATTTATTTAATTAAAAGGGGAATATGGAGGAATTTAATGAATTTAATTAAATAAAGATTATTCAATTAAATGGTTAGTATGGACATGATTAAGGAAGAATTGGTGTTAGTGAATCAGAATCGAGTGCATGATATCGATCAAGATATTTTGAGTGTCTACATTTTTCCCCTCTTTGAAGCAATGTACTTGCTACGTTGGTTCAAAGAATAACACTGCCAAGATCGAAATTCAAAATTTTTCTAATTTTTTGGGATGCCCCATTGCTGCCCTAGTGAGAAGAATTACGTTGGTACACTGCCCCCTCAAGAGATTGGACGAAAATTTCAATTTTAGGGTCGATCTCATGACAAAGAGGTTCAAAATGGATGTATGGATGGTTATGTAATGAAATGCTTAGACTAAAATATCTATATTATGATGATGCCAATGTGATGGATTAAGATGCTTAGAATAACAAATCTATATTATCCTAAACAATTTAAATGATAATGCAATGCATGTGAGATGGATGATGTGATATGCTATGACATGAGATATATGTACGCTAATGGTTTGTGGATTCATGATGGACATGATATTATGTTAGTGTGAAAAGAGGATAGAAGAATGAGAGGGATCAACCCTTGATTCTGAGAAGATGCAGAAGTCCAACAAGTCTATGAGTCGTCGAGACTTTATTAGATATGATCTGATGAATGATGATGATGTATTGCTTATCTAGGGATTGGGGGTGTAAAGAGCATAACTTTCCTTATGTTTGATAACACACATAGATATGATGCATCAAGGTATAGACAACCAGGATGGCATTGTACCTAGTGAGACAAATTTTGACTCGACAAACATATAGGAGTATCCTTGTTCACACCTGACATACAAAACCTTGTTAGAGTGTACTTTAGATATTTCAAACATCTCAGACAAAAACACAGAAAGGAAAAACCTATCAATGAAATAGTCAACAAGTTGTCCAAAACACCTTCCATACACCCCAAACAAAGTAAGCATGACCGTGCGGTTATATTACAAGAAGATCCAATAAGAACAACGAATAAAAAGATAATGATCGTTGCCCTATTCCTTTCTCTCTAAATCATTTTGATTAGACATCATAAAGGGGTCATTAGAATGAGCACAATAAGATAAGTCAACAAAACAAAGATCAAGTAAACAAATAAACTAATGTTCTTCATACCTCTAGCCAAGACTAAAATATGGTGATGCCTGATGTTGATGTCCATCCTAGGAAGGATGCATCCTAGGACATGATGTTATCAGATGATTTGGATTAACTGGATGATGGGCTATTGATACCAAGAGTTTACCAACTTATTTACCTATTGACCTAGACTTGAGACCTTGATGTTTTAGTTTTCACTTTTAATCTACTAGACTTGTTTCTGATTGTTGTACCAAAGGTTGAGGATGACGATGATTTATTGTTAGTGAAATTTTATTGCGGGTGAAAGCGAGATGGGACAAATGGGTTTTTTGAATGTTTTTGGGTTGTTTTGGTTTTTTTCAAGATGTTTTACATATGTTTTTATTTTTGAATTTTCCAATGTTTTGGTGTTTTATGATATTTATGAATATTTTTGGATTTTGTGTCTCAAGGGCCCATCAATAATGGCCTTGCCTATGTTTAAGCTTAGAGACAATGTAGTTCAGATAACATGTTTTTGACGTTTTCTGACATTTTGACCTGTTTTTGGTTTTTAATATGTTTTGAATTTTTTTTGGATTTTCTTGGTTTTTGAATGTTTTTGGATTTTTCTCATGATTTTGACAATTTGGATATGGATATGTGTGATGATATTAGTGCTCTATTTTGGGGTTTTGTTGAGAACCAAGCTAAGGTTGATTGATCAGATTGATGATGATAACATTGCTGAGGATACACAACAATGCAAGGATAGTGTTAAGCAACACAAGGATTATGATAGATATCCCAAGATGATGAGGGGTTGATTGGATTTGATTGATCAAGATTGATGATGATAACATTGCTAAGGATATACAACGATGCAAGGATAGTGTTAAGAAACACGAGGACTAAGATGATGATGGATTGATTGGGTTTGATTGATCGAGATTGATGATGATAACATTGTTGAGGATACACAACAATGCAAGGATAGTGTTAAGCAACACAAGGACTGGGAAGGATATCTCAAGATGATGATGGATTGATTGGATTTGATTGATCAAGATTTTGAAGCTTGATTTGGAACAAAATCTATTTGAATGATTTGATGTGATGTTGAAGCACATGTTAGATGCAACTGATATTGATTGTTTGGATCGATGTTCGATTAAAGATAAAAATTGATAAGGAACATCTTCTCGTCAAAATATGGCATGGGCTAGTGATTTGGATTCTTGCTCACAAATGGTTTGACCAATTTGATTTCATGTTTTTTCAATGTTCAGATCACCACATAAGTTGGAAGATATAGACCAAGATTTATTCCCAAAGCAAGATGTAAATATTTTCCCCCAGTGTCTAGCAATGTATGGAATGCCCTAGGTGGATGCTTGGATAGGTGTATGGATAGATGGATATGGTAAGCATGCAAAGGATTCCAAGGATTATCTTGCGATAAGATAAGGTGTTCGAATAAAGAATGCTCATTTGGATAATGCTAGGTAGGATAGGATCAATAAAAATGACCCATGTCAAGATATTTACCATAAGCAAGTTTAAAGTGTGCACCAAATTTTTTCAAGATCAAGATAATTTGGAAGATGGATGTAGATGAATGAAAATGGATTGGATAAATGCTTAATGGATGAATGGATTTATTATGGATAAGATGGATGGAATACTAGATTTATTATGGATGAGATAAGATGCTTTCACCTAAACTAGCGCACACAGATGCTCGATTCTACACATGACACCTGTTTGCTAGGTTTTCATCATGGTACCTATCCAAAGTGCCACCATAGTAGTTTTCACTAGAGGACAATTTTATTTATTTTTTTACTATTTTCAATCCTTTTTTTATTTTTTTTGGATTTTCATATTTTTTGTTTTTTTTTGTATTTCTCTATGAAATATTTTTAAGCTCATGTGGAATCACCTGGTGGTGTTGATGTATATGATTCTATCATAATGTTCCATTGATATCCTTCTTGAAGAAGTTGTTTTGCCAAGATACGTGCACTTGAATACAACTTTTGAGATTCATGATCTACTTTGTTGATTCTGGAGTTAACTTTGTCTTTGTGTGTACATCGTGATAGAGTTCCTTCTGAATCCTTATAATGAAGGGTGGATGCCAATACATGGTCAATTTTAGAATTGTATATCATGCGTGGAGGCGTGGATGGAGTGTGTTTAGGAATAAAAGATGGTTTGGTTGACAGTTTGGAACCTTTGACTGTCCAAACTTGGGAAGATGAGCAATAATGGGTGGATACGAAAGTGTGCATGGAATTCAGACTAACTACTTGATATACTTTGTACGTTGCTTGAGAATCCTGCTTTTGCCTTTGTGGACATCTTTGATGGATACTTTTCCCTTTTTTATTTTTCCCCATAGTTTCTTTGACTAATGGAGTTTGATAGGGATAATCTTTCTTTATATTCTTTGGTATCCACTTGTATTTGATTTATCCTTCATGATTCTCAGCTTCTTTTGCTTTGATAACATTCTTCTTGCTTTGATTCACATCCTTCTTTTGATGTTGGTCCCAATTTGTGGATGGGGTGATGGGTGGATGAAGATTTGTGATGTGGCTGGTTGTAGTATTGGCATTGGTTTCACCATAAGGATTCTTCGTGCTCCTTATGTTGATGCTTGCACTAGATAAAGTTGCCCCCAATATTATAGAGGTATCACTGATATGTTTAAATCCCTTAATTTTTAAATAACTAAGACCTTGATACTTAGGATTTCCAATAATATGCACTAGTTCTAGGATACCCTGTTCATGTATGTCTAATCCTCTGCATTGATAATTCATCTGTTGAAACATTTTATTTGCAATAGGATATGATTTACCTTAGAAACACGGTGCTAATCCTTCTCTACTCTGTTGTGGATCTTCAAAGGTGATAAATTCTTCATTGATAAGATAGCTTTCCCTTAAAAAGGTAAGTGATCCAAGTTTATAAGTGATAGGATCCTCCATAAGTGGGATAACTTCTTGATTTATATCTTTGGCTTGATCTTGTGCAATATCAAATTTTAATGCTTCTTCAAGAGGTGTTGATGATTCACTATCCATCTAAAATTCTTCCTCATGATTCATTTTTGATATGCCTTCACAGGATATTTCTGATTCACAACTTCTGTAGAAGCCCTCTTCATGACCCATTTATGATATGTCTCTAGATTTTTCTATATCTTGATCATGTGTACAAATGTTAAGAGTAGGAGAATCTTGTCCCTTGGTAATGATATCAAGAGTATGAAACTCTTGTTTTGAATGAAGATCATCTACATGTCCATTAGGAGTAAGCTTCTCATGGGTAAATGGAGGGTTATGTGCTATATGGATATGATCATCATTTGTGACATCTTGTATAGATTGGAGAGTTTCCATTAGATCATTGTAGTATCTTGGAAACATGAATTATTGATCTTGATTAATTTTGGAATTGCTTTTGACATGCTTTGGATCAAGTTCTTGACATGGGCCAGTTTCAAAGGATGGATTGCTTATAAAGGGTTCTTGGATATCTTCATTAGGAATGGGAAGTGGCTCAATATCCTCTTGATCTTTAAGTGAATTTGGATCAAGTGTTGAGTTGAGGATTTCTTCAATATCTGTAACCATGAGGTCAAAGGATGCCAATATGTCTTGGAAAGGACCATTGCTATACTTTGGTGAAAGATGTTGATCATGCTTTGGAATAACTTCTTGAGATATTTCCTCTAACTCATTAGGTGATGTAGAGATATTTTCAACAATCACATTGGTTGACGGGTCATGAATTATGTCAATAGGATCAAATAATTCTAGCACTCCTTGAAATAGGTCATTGTCAGATATTGTTGAGGGGTTTTGATCATGACTAAAGAGTGACTCTTGATGTAGATCATTGGATGAGGTAGAAACATCTTCAATGTGCTCATTGATGGAGAGACCTTGATCATTGTTTTCAAAAATTGTGGTTGAGAGATTGTCAATGTTTTCAACCATAGGATCAAGTGATGTTAACATTTCTTGAATTGGATCATTGTTGGGTATTGTTGGTGGATTTTGATCATGATTGAAAAGTGACCCTTGATATATGTTTATTTGATCGTTGGATGAGGTAGAAATTTCTTCAAGGTGCTCATTGATGGATAGTTGTGATTGATCTTGGAGATGTGATGACTGATCTTCGAGATGGGGTGATTGGGTTTTTTGTTGATGTTGTTGATCTTGTTATCAAACCTCTTGACATTGGAGATATTGTTCTTGATGTGGTTGTGGACACAACTCAATGCTTTGATGACATGGTTTAACCAATGGAAGAGTGTATTGATTTTGGGGTGGAGATGTCTCTTGGCGCAATGAGTCAATTATTTTGGCAAGTGAAGCAATTTGATCTTGCAAAATTTTATCTTGATTTTGATCTTGACACCCTTGATATAGTTGATTTGGTTTTTGTTCAAGCAGATTTGGAATGTATACTTGTGGTGTTTGTATGGGGTCATGGACAAATTGATTTTGGACAATGTTTTGATTTGGGAAGATGTTTGGATTTGGCATTATAGGTTGAAATTGAACATTGTTGTGGTTGGGAATAACATTGCCTTGATTTAGGTAACTTTGATTTTGCATGGTGTTACCTTGACTTGGATCAATACATCGAGTCATTAACATATTTTTTGGACTTTGAACAATATTTGTATGATTCACAAACATATCTATCCCAAATTTTACCAAGTGTGGATTTGAAATGTTCATGCTTGGTAAAGTTGTACTCGGTATATTCACATTTGGAATGTATGGATTGGATGGGATAATGTTGTTTTGTTGAAGACTCATGAATTGATTGTTTGGTTGATAGATTGGTAGGTTTGGAATTTGATTTAAATCTACCATAGGGAAAGGTGTTCCAAAATTTAGATTGGGCATACTCACATTTGTTGTACCATTGAGGTTTGTAGGAGTAAATGTGAGTTTTGATAATCAATTGGCATTGTAAGGCTTTGATAGTTTGGTTGATTTAGACCATTCATGATGTATGGAGCTTGTTTATATTCCATGTTTTTCTTGTGTTTTGACCTTGTTGACCTCTAAGGAATTTAGGACCAATGGTGAGATGAAGGATGAAAGGGTGAGTGATATGGGTGTTGAAATTTTAGGAACTTTGGATCAATGCTAGACTCTAGGATTTTTGATTGGATTGGTTTGATTTGATTTGGATAATGGACTTGTAAACCCTAAGATGTTGGATTTTATCTTGGAATAAACTTGTCTAGAAGGGTGATAATTAACTAAGTGTGTGAGGAAGGATTCATCCACACACACCTAACTAAACATATGATTTTGATTTGGTTTAAGGATGTACCCAAGTCTAGATAATGATGTTTCCAAAGCTCTAAAGTTGTTTGTGGGATGGGATGATAAATGTTTGGGATGAATGAAGTGATTGATTTTGATCCTAAATGAACCTAAGAGGGACCTTGTTTACAAGACCAAGATAGTGAAGAACATGCTTTACCCTATGAGTAGTTCAAACCAAAAGACCAATCTTTTGCTTGGAAGATCATAAGACAAAAGATAACAAGCACATGTGTGGGGTTCAATTGATTTAATCTTGGTTAATGAATTTCTTTTACCACATCCACACTTCTTGTTTAACTTTAAATTGAATGTCTATGTCTCAAATTCCTTTTCATTCCACAAGGTCCATTATGTGGAAATCAAGAGAATTAAGACAATAGTTTCCTAATGTTGACTTTAGAGAGAGAAAATTGAGATATAGACCCAAATATTTAGAGGCCTCTAAGGATAAATCCCTAGGGACAAGCAGTAATACTTGGACTTTTCAAAGGTATTTGCTCCTTCTAAAGGGTTTGAAATTTTGATGATTTTGTTGAATGTTTGTTCTCAAGATTTTGGAACCAAGAAATGTGTTTAACTAACTCAAAGATTGCACAACCCTAGGATGGAAAAGAAAACATTTGTTGAATTCCCACTTGGATAAATCCAGCTATGCTTATTCAGAGCAGATGATTAGAAGCTTGACCACACTGGCTCCCCTCCACGACGCTCACTTCTATGGGTCAGCCAAGTTTCAATTCTCATGAATATCCCATGACAAAATTTTCATCTCTACAAAGAATCACAAATATGTGGGATGACTCCGGAGGTCTGACCTCTTGACACCAACAAAAATTGGGATTTTGCATTCTAAACAAAGGTTCGTAGTAAGGGAATCCAGTTTAGGGGGTGTAATGATAAAATCCTTGTGAGAGATCTCCCAACCCTTAGAACAAGGGCTTTACGCATCTTAAAGACATTAGGGGAGAGTTATCATGCACCGCTTCCCATTGTTTATGATTTTCATTGTAACCACAAATTTATATAGCAATTTGGAAGAGCTTGGCTTATGCTCGTTACTGCTTGGGTCGTTCCCTTGGGGTAGTACTTTTTCCCACCAAGGCATGCGCTCTAAAGGAAAACAAAAGCGAGTAGGTGCATCCGTAGTTCGATCAATATTTCTTTACGTGAACAAAGAGAGAACACACACAATGTCCTTTCTCAAACTAGCAAGATTTTGTTCAATTTTAAGAGCCCAAATTTGAAATGTGGAAGCAATCTTTTGGATAACCTAATATCACCAAAATGCTTTTGATTCTCAAGATCGTCGTGAAGCGCGAGAGAAGTGCATACAAATTTCAATGGTATTAGATTGTAAAAAGGATTACAAAACAAGATAAGCACATGTTCATTTTAGACCTCAAAAGCAATAATTGGTTCCTTTTTACAGCACCAAAATGAAGTGTTTGAAGTTGCTTGTTCAATTTTTAAGACCCAAAATCAAATCTAGTGAGTTTCTAATTGTTATTTTTAACCCTTTGTGAAAAAGAAATCTTTTGTATTGTTCCTTTTATAACCCAAACAAAATGTAGTTGAGTCCTAAACTGAAAGATAGCAAGATTTCCAAAGATTGGGATTATAAATGCTCACAAAGTGTTAAAGAACACTTTTTTACAATTATGAAAAAGAAAATGCCATAAAAAGCTCTTATTGTTTTCTTCTTTTCCTAGACAATGGATATCAAATGCTTTTTATTTCACTTCAATGCTCCATGATCCTCTTAAAACCTGGAATCCATGCTCAAAATGTTAGATGAGATCAAGAAACAAGAAGATATGAGGATTAGATGAATGATTAAGCATAAAAACCCTAAAATTTAGACCAAGTTACAATGTGATTTGACTTTAGGTGAAAATTTGAAAATTTTAACTCTATAAAAGTTGTGAAACACCTATATCATTGGATAGATTATGAAATTATACCCCATTTCAAATATTTTTTTTTCAAAAAATACCTCTATATGACCAAGATATGGCCATTTTAAGATTGACTATAAAAGAAAAAAAAACACAGAGGCCGCGTTGCTATTTGTAGTAGTGGGGCAATTTGAGACTTTCAACATTGCTATTTGAGACTTTCAGTGTTGCTATTTAAGACTTTCAGTGTTGCTATTTGCAGTAGTGGGGCAATTTGACTTCCAGCGTTGCTATTTGGAATTTTAGCGTCGCTCTGTGTCCTGGAAAGACAAAAAAGAGAAAAAAATAAGGGAAATGACTAAAAAATGTGTTAATTTCAAGATTTGTGCCCTCCTTCTAGTGCTAAAATGTGAATTCTTTGCCTAAACCTACTCAAACATGGACAAACAAGCAAACATTAGTCCTCAAACAAGTATAAACAAACATTCCCCATGAAATTCATTCAAACACAAGAACATGAAATCAAAACAAAATACCAAGTAATCTACTAATAAAATCCTATTCTAATGCTCAAACTAGCATCCCATGGGGGAATTGGTGCTTCTTTTATGTGGAAAGAAGCCCTTGATAATCTTGATGATGGATGTGTGATTTTTGATGCAAAATGTCAATAACCTAGCTATGGATGATGAAATTCTATGCTAACATGGATGAAACCGTGGATGAAATCATGGATGCTTTGAACTCAAATGAATATAATGGATTTGCATGAAGTTGTGAATTATTGTGGATCCAAATAAGCATAATTATCTTACATGGATTGTGGATACCAAATCAATACAGAAGGCCTCTATTTATAATGAAGAAGGTTGGAAGAATGAAGAATAGGATGAATGTGGGATTAAAGAAGGACTAATGACATTGTGCCACCTGTCAACATGCTAATGAAAGAGAGTGGAGCACATTTTGAACAATGTACATGTTAAATGCATGTAGGTGAAATTTGAAATTCAAAAGATGGCTTGTATAAGAAGAGTTGTAAGAGGAGTTAATGCCAAGTTGGTTCAAGGAGAGGACATGTAAGAGCCTTAAATGCCAAGTTGGAGGACAAAAGTCCTTTATGAGGGAGAATTCAAATAAGTGGAATATTCCAAGAATATGCCATATTTGAATGGAAATAGGAGGAATTAATAAATCAAATAAATTGATTTACATGTGCAACTTGCAAAAGCTAGAGGAATGGAGGATTAGTGTTATGAGTTAATTAGGATTAATTAACTTAGATGAAGTTAGTTGATTTGACATTTGATTTAGATATTTAGATTTATTTAAATCAAATGAGAGGATAGTTGGGAGATTAGTAATTTAATTAAATAAAATCGATTTATTCAATTAAATAAAGAACATTAGGATTCAACTAAATAAAATTGATTTATTTAATTAAAAGAGGACATTAGGGTTTAATTAAAAAAAAATGATTTATTTAATTAAAAGAGGAAAATTAGGATTTAATTAAATAAAATTGATTTATTTAATTATTTAAGAGGACATTAGGATTTAATTAAATAAAATTGATTTATTTAATTAAAAGAGGAACATTATGATTTAATTAAATAAAGTTGATTTATTTAATTAAAAGGGGAATATGGAGAAATTTAATGAATTTAATTAAATAAAGATTATTCAATTAAATGGTTAGTATGGACATGATTAAGGAAGAATTGGTGTTAGTGAATCAAGATCTAGTACATGATATAGATCAAGATATTTTGAGTGTCTACAGTATGGTTGCATTTGAAGTTGGCATGGACTGATTGGTGGATGCTTATGGAGACTAGAGAGACTTGGGTGTTCCTAAGAGATCTCTTATATATGGGATTGATGTAGAGGAAGGACTCACATACAACTACCTTGACACTTTCCAAATATTATTTCAACACAAATGATGCACATATGCACTCTTGTTCATTCTTGACAATTTGCTCCAAAGCCCAAAACATGGAAATAACACATTAGTGACAATAAACCATTAAAGGAAACATGGAATATGGGCAAATTAATTTATTCAGACCTGTACAACATCTTCTAGGGGTTTCTAAACATACATGGCTCCAACCAAGTGATTGACACAATGAAACATGCAAATTAGAACTTGCTGCCACTAGGTGCTTTAGACCATATCAAACAAAAGAAAACATAACTTATCACATGAACTCCTAGCTTGTACAAGCTTTTTACAACATTCTACAACAACTTATCATCCAACCAATAGAACACAATGTATAGATTTGATAACCCTTAATCAAACAAGGGTTTTATGACAAATTTTATGCAATCTTGAACACATAGAACCCAACAACTCCTCCAACCTTGCAAGTTATGAGTTTTCCTTTAAATGGTTTTTACATGTTAAAAAAAAACTTGATAAGGGCCACACCGCCCGAAACCCACACAAATCACCACAATAGATACCAACGCATAAGATGCAAGACAAAAAAATAACTCAGTTTCAATTATTTTCTAGAAAATGAAATTATAGATTCAAAACTTACATGCTACAACCTCATGGGCTTGATTAATTACACTAAAATCAACTCTGAAAACAAAATGTATTATTCAAAGCCACAATCTGCACTATTGGAGCCACCTTCTACAACCACCACTTAACCCTTTTATTTTACCCAATAACTGCCCTAAAATGTTGTAGAAAGTTCAACTTTCCCTTTTGTTTTGGAACCAAAAGTTGATTGGATTAAACTATGGTCTTAAATTACTCTTGAAATGGGTTTGATTTAATCTTTTAGAAATGGTTTCCTTAGTTCATCCTAAAGTGTCAATCCGGGAATGCAGGCTTTTGAACCATGTTGTGGCAATATGCCGAAGGGCTGCAATTAATAAACCAAGGGTTGATGGATGCAAACTAGAATTGAAAACACATTCTTTAATCTAAAATTCAAAAGCACACTTTGAAAATAAATGAAATCCTTTCTTAAATGATTGTTTACCTATTTTAACCAATCTATCTATTTGTGATCTAACACAAACTCAATATATTATGACATACAAATATTAATGATAACCTTCTCAATAGTAAAAGAAATAACTCAATTGCCAAAGACGTATTAAATAAGCGCAGGCGACAGGAAGTTCAATTGTGATAGGAAGTTTAATTGTGACAAGAGGTAGGAGCGCGACAGGAAGATGAAGTGCGACAGGAAGTTGAAGCACAACAGTGAAGAGATACAAAGAGAATGGAAAGTGATTGGAAGTTCTATAGGATGAAGCACAACATAATCTGGAATGAAAGATAAGGTAGTTTTCCTGCAACTGAAACACACTCCTTACTCCTCAAACCATAATTATATTCCACAAAAAATTCATTGCAATTACTTTAGTATCAAACTAATCACTCAGCTTAATCTTAAACAAAAATCAAACTGATCACAGAGTATGCATTCAACAAAGAGTTAATCTTCTAAAAAATACAAAATCTAAGCTAACAAACCATAAAAAAATCTCACCAAGCTTCCTGAGAGGGGGCCCATTCTCTAGTCCACAGGGTGAGCGTGCCAAAGTGTTTACACTACTTCAAGCCATGATCAAAACATCCAGATTTAATAATAACAACAATTGACAATTATGAAGGTTCTATGTATATATTCTTATTAGTTTAACTCGAAACACACACACACATATATATATCGACGTAGATGTCCATCGATCATCGTCAAGTAAAAACGATAAAGAAAACACAGTTTTTTATGGCCGATGGCCACAAACTGAATGATTGTATCTTTTGGGTTGGCCACAGGCCACAAACCCAAAATAGTTCAAAAAAACAAGTTTGAAATAAGTAACAAAAACAAAAACGGATGAACTTCTTTCACACGCATCCCTCATTTCCCATCTTATGCTGCTCGGGACTTGTCACTTACAAGATTGGTTTCCTTCTCCATTTTTGGTTCCTGTAGCAAAACCATCCGAAATTTATTATTTCCTCAACAATTTCAACATTTCGAAAGTATTCTCTTCTTTTTGAAAACATACCAAATATTCTTTATTTCCCTAGCAATTAATGGCAAGAAGGACTTAGGAGAAGGTTAAAATGGGAATAAAGTTAAAGGAAAAGGATATGGAAATTAAACACATTTGACACCCATAATTTCTCCCCAGCTTAAGGATTTTGCATGTCCTCATGCAACCAGGTGAATGAACTTGCCCTAGTTTACCTAACTTGGCCCAACTGTGTCCCGTTCAACTTTATATGTATGTTGACTACCTATTGCATTCAATAGTTGGGTCTTCAATTGCTGATTTTCTTTCTGTAGATTTGCAATAATTTGGTAGAGTTTCTCAAATGGAATGAATGGCTGAGAACAATCTGCCTTTGAAGTTTGATCCAGGACAACAAAAAAATCCTTTAGTGCCTCTGGTTTAGTAGTAATCTCCTAAGATGGAAGAGAGTATTTTTCATACTTTCGGTTTCTTTGACATTCCTATTTTGACCAATATCTGTATCATCCTGAGTACAATCCTTTTCCCTCATAGTATTTTCAACATTCTCCAAAGTTTCTTCATTATGTTGCATTCCTGTTTCAGGGAGAGTGTCTTCACCTATGGTATAAGCCATTTCTATACTGGCCTTCAAGGCTTCATTTCTCCATATATCCTTAGAGTTTTCTTTAGGATTCTCCTCACCCTCACTTGTTTGGTCTATGCTTTGTGGCTTCTGACTAGGAGACTCATCACTGGAATGTTCACTTGTCAATGTAGGGTCCTCTGTCTCTTCAGAAGGGAGAGTCTCTATTTGAGGTTTCTCGGCCTGTTGTATCTTTTTATGCCGATTTTGACGTCTAAGTTCCCTAGCTTCTTTTCTAGTTTTCTTACCAGAGGATTCTGTCTCTATAACCTCCACATCAGTGAGGGAATGAGTTGCCTCTACTAACTTATCCAACTTGCTAGAAGTTCTTCTTGAGCTCCGCCTAACAGTAATTGGGGTTTCCATAGCAGGTGAGATTGAGGCAGTCTTAGGGATAGGGATAGGTTTCTTAGGGGTTTCACCAACAGGAATTCCCTTTGATTTCTTTACTTTAGAAGATAGGGTTTCTTTTGTAATTGGTCTTTTTAGTTTTTTTCTTTTTGAAGATTCCCCAGCTAGGGTTTCTTGTGCGGCAGGGATTCTAGTGTGTTCATGACTCACAAAAGCATCCCATTCTAGTGGAGGTTGTATAGAGTGGAGGCCATGCATGACTATGAGCTTGATTAACCCATGATGGGCAAGGGAATTCACATGACCTTTTCAAAACTGCTTATAGGAACGCTTTAAGTGAACAATGCAAGTAATATGGAAGATTAACAAGTTGGGCATGTCTCAATTGCGACATGAGATGAATATGATGTGCATGAATATACTCATATCTACCTTCACAAGTAATATATTGCATTAAAAAATTTGCTACCTCACCCCATGGAGATGGAAAAGATTTTCGTCGGTGCCCTTGGCCTTGCACATACTCAGAGGATTCTCCTCATTGCAGGAATTGCTTACGGTGGAGCTTAAGATCTATGACCCTCGTGCTAGAGTTGGGAAAGAAAAAATCTCCCATCTGTGGAAGACCAGTGACCGAAGCAACTATCTGAACTATGACCTCAAACTGCAAACCCCTTAAAGTGGCACTCTTTTTATGAAACCTTGCTGTGAATTCCACAATGACCTCCTCATCAAAACCACAGAGTTTCTCAAAATATGCCGTCCAACTAGCCTGTTTAAAAATCTTATATGCTTCTTCACTGGAAAGGAGTTTCTTCATAGATAAGGGTTCATGCTTGGTATGTTCGCCTCCCATGGTGCTGAGAATGTGACAGGAGCTTCGAAATAGGTTATAGTGGCAAGTAAAATAGTAGGGAACAGTTAATTTAGGGTTTATCAACGGTAGGTTACAGGTACAAAAGGTAAAGGATTATGATAACCAGGTGAGGTGGAAAGTGATGCAAAATTATCAACAGGTAAGGTTCAGCCAACTCATATAATAATGAATAGTTAATTCATACCCCCCTAGCTTAATGGTGAGCCGTCCCAATCACACCAATAATTATGAGAAAAATAAAAAAATATTAAATAAGTTTAAAAAGAGAGATAGAGTACTCCTTGGTACCGATAACCATGAGGCGAATGGCCGGTGACAGGATGACTGGGGTAACGGTGATAGGCGATCCAAGCTAGCGATGACGTCACAGAGAAAATGAAGAGATTTGCACCATGAAGAATGAGAATGTAGCAGTACAGAAGAAGAGAGGCTGAGCGAAAGTGTAGCAGATGTGATAGAAAAGATGTCAGCGGTAGCAATAATGTGGAGGAGATGGTAGGCGATGAAAAAATTATGGGACCCACAAAATGGAACTGACTCATGGGAGCACGCATAGGCCAATCGATATTGTTGACTAATCACCATATGTACTCTGCGTTGGCTGTCGATATTTTGTTTTTTTTGTTTTTTGTCTTTTTTTTTTTTACAACAGTAGACTGCCGTTGACCTAGTTTTCAGCCCATCGCCACCTAGAGGCATCGATAATCCGATTTTCACCTCTAAGTTATTGTAGTAGTTAGCGTTCGCCAGAAACTAGTTTTCAAATGCCAACTGGCCAACAACACCCAAAGGTTTTCGCTATTGGATCTTTTATTGTCCTCTTTTTTTTTTGAAATTTATTGATCAATTTTGAAGGAGACCAAAAGGAACAACAGTGAGTTCCTGTGCCACCTCTAAAAATAAATCTTCTTTGGAAAGAGGCTTCTTGTATATTTTGAGGTGGTGACCATTGAAAAGGAGAGTCCTTTCGGAGTCCACTGTACAAAGATGAACAATGCCATTAGCATATTGTCTCTATCTCGTAGGGTCCTAGCCATCGTGTGTGAAACTTTCCTTTGAAGTCTTGGAAGTGGGAGTCGTATAAGAGTGCCCAATCCCCAGGTTGGAATGACCGTTATCAGATGTGATGGTCATGCCATAGAGCACATTATTTCTGAATGACCTCGGTGTAGAAGAGTGCATCCTGGCGCAATTCATCTAAGGAATGTAGTTGATCAATGCGTGAATTTTGTGCATCAGAAAGACTCATACCCAATTGGAGTGCAGTGCGAAGAGTTTTTATCTCAAACTCAATGGGAAGAATTGCCTTCTTACCATAGACAAGTTCATAAGGGGTCAGACCAGTGGTGGTCTTCCACATTGTTTGGTAGGCCCACATAGCTTCAGGGAGTTGTGTAGTCCAATCGTACTTATGAAGAGGCACTGTCTTAGTAAGAATATTCTCAATCTCTCTATTGGTGACTTCTACTTGCCCATTGGCTTGAGGGTGATAAGGTGTAGACTTGCGATGGCGAATTTCATACTAATGAACCAAGGCATAAATGAGCTCAGACATGAATTATGGTCCTTGATTTGTGGTTATCTCTCGTGGCACACCAAACCTTGTGAAAATAGTGGAGTATAAGAAATCTGCTACTTTTGTATCTCTGGCATGCTTCAGAGCTACCACTTCAACGCATTTGGTTACATAATTGGTATATACAAGGATGTATTCCTTATTTCTTGATGGTGAGTTGATTGGGCCAACAAAATCAAGGCCCCACTTCTCAAATGGCTTTATGGAAAACTGCGAGTGTAAGGGCATCTCGTCAGAGCGTGTGGGTCAACCCATACGCTGACACTTGTCGCAATGATGAACATACCATTTACAATCCTTGTGGATTGTAGGCCAATAATAGCTTGCAATGAGAATCTTCTGAGCAGCAAAGTGTCCTCCGCATGGTTCTATGTGGCATGCACGAAGTATATCAAAGACATCATCTTCGGGTACACAACGCCACATGACATTGCCAATGCCGGTGCGGAAGAGCAATCTGTTGATCTATGTGTACTGTCCACTAAGTCCAACCAACTTCTTTCATTCCCTTGGAGAGAAATGTGGTGGGAACTTGCATGTAACTAGATAGTTTGCAATATCGGCGAACCATGGGCTCTTTGTTGATATAGCAAAGAGGTGCTCATTTGGAAATGCATCGTCAAATAGAGTAGGTTTATTGTCTGGTTGTTGTAATCTGGACAAAAAGCCTGCAACCACATTTTCTTGACCAGGCTTATCAAGTATAGTTATATCAAATTCCTAGAGTAAAAGCAACCATCTAATAACTCTACCAGTTACCATAGGTTTATTCATTAAAAATCAAATTGTCGAATGATCTATGTGGACAAATACTTTATATCTAGTAATATAATGATGAAACTTATTAATTGCATACACAACAGCTAAAAATTCTTTTTCAGTTACTGTGTAATTTACCTTGGCTCTTGTGAAATTCTTGCAGATGTAGTAGATGGAATAGAAGA
Source organism: Sequoia sempervirens (assembly GCA_007258455.2). NCBI lineage: Eukaryota > Viridiplantae > Streptophyta > Pinopsida > Cupressales > Cupressaceae > Sequoia > Sequoia sempervirens. Next base: position 44,576 of record VDFB02153802.1, read on the forward strand.
GATTATCCTTTTTCTGTCCAAGCACAACTCCCATCGAACAATTTGAGGCATCAGTGTGAATATGAAATGGTAGTTCCTAGTTTGGACCTCTAAGGACCGGTTTGGTTACAAGTTTTGTCTTGATGGCCTCAAAGGCTTCTTGATACTTAGGTGTCCAAGATAATGCAACGTCTTTAGCTAATAAGGCAAACAAGGGAGAGGCAATCTTGCTAAAATTTTGAATAAATATCTAGTAATATCCTGCATGACCGAGAAAACTACAAACATCTTTTTGGCTAGAAGGTGTAGGCAAGTCTTGAATAATTTGGATCTTTTTAGGATCCACTTGGATACCTTTAGAGGAGATGTAATGGCCAAGCACTATCCCTTCGGTCATAAGCATATGAAAATTTTCACGACTCAATGAAAAATTGGTATCTATACAACGCCTAAGTACCTTTTCTAAGTTTTTTTTAGCCTCTTCATAAGTATTACCATGGAAAATAAAATCGTCCATATAAACCTCAACACAATCATTGACAAGATCTACAAAAATGCTCAAAAATGCTCTTTGAAAAGTGGTAGGGGCATTACATAAACCAAATGGAAAGACGCTATAGGAAAAGGTGCCCCAAGGGTAAGTGAAAGTGGTTTTGTCTTGATCTTCTGGTGCTATGCAAATCTGGTTGTAACTGCTGAACCCATCCAGAAAAGAGAAAAAATTCTTACCTGCAAGAGTGTCCAATACTTGATCAATAAATCGTAATGGAAAATTATCTTTCTTAGTAGATTTATTTAATGCTCTATAATCAATACAAATTCTCCATTTACCATTTTTCTTAGGAGCCACAACTAAAGGAGAAACCCATTGACTATTTGAGATATGATATATAAACCTAAAATTTAACAGTTTTTGTAACTCCTCCTTAGCTATTTCACGCAAGGTAGGGTTGAGCTGACATTGTGGTTGCCTAATTGGATGACTACCTTCTTCAATGTAAATATGGTGGGTGCAGGTGTCAGGATGAATGACATGCATGTCTTGGTGTTCCTAAGAGAATGCATCTTTGTTTGTTCTAAGCATGGCGATAAGATCTTGGATTTGTTTAGGGGTTAACTGTGGATTAATGTTAAGTGTGCAATTAAGCAAAATTTCCATAGCTTCTGATTGTGTAGGTGAGTCAATGGCTAAGACTTGGGAGGTGGATGACATATCATTCAAATTTGCAAAAGCTAAGAATGAACCATCCAAGAAATTATGGGGCAACAATTGATGCAATGTGATAAAGTGTTGAACAAAACGTGAACTACCCACCAATGGAAAGTTCTCAAAAGGACATTGAGTATTTATACCTAAATGAAGGACCATGCTTTCAAAAATTTCATTAAATGTATACCTATTCTGAAGGAAATTAACAAAAACAATATCCTAAGTAGGTTCCTCCATATCTAAGGCTTTATCAATTGTCAGAATTGGCAATGACTCATCTAAGTCACTATCAATCCAAACTGGGTCCTTCATCTCCAACAAAGGTTGTACTGGTGGGTATAGAGTCAATTGTTTCATGTGCTTGCCATTAGAAATGGCCATGTTCCCTAACCGACAGTTGATAAATGCATCTGCAACTGCTAACCAAGGTCGCCCCAAGATCAGGGGGTACCCCCCCATCTTAATTTTTGGCTTAATGACAAGACTCCCTAGATTTGAGTACTTTGGAATGGTTATGTTCCCGAGCATAATATCTGCTAACTTTCTGATAACTTGGATGGTCTTCAGGTCTTGCTTCTTCTGCTTCTGAGCACATAGATCACAAATTGTTTTTGTATAGATGGGGATGTCCTTGATGGCCTGTAACAAAGGAATCTTGATGTTAACATTACGCAACTCATTAACAAAATCAAATTCAAATTGAGAGTCCTCCCTTTGAGTTGGTTCAGACTGAAATCATTCGGGAAAAGGAGGTTCTTTGGCTGGCTCTGTTTCTGACTCCTTGTTGATTTCTATAATGGTGGGCCCTTGAAGAGCCTTCCCTGACCTTAATTGAACTCCATCTAGTTCTAATGTATTTATGGGATAGGTGGGGTAACCTATTGCCTCATTATTATATAGAGGTTGGGTTACCTTATTGTTGGGGTTTGGATTTGGTTGGGCTGGCATTGATGTAGGTCTTGGTGGTTGTGTCAGATGGTTTGTTGGATTGACGGACTGAGCGACCGATGATGGCAAGGCCAGAAGAAGTTGTTGTGCCTGTTGGTATGGGTTGATCATAGGAGGAGGTGGAAATTCTGATTGTGATGAAAATGGTTGTTGTTGGTATGGTGATGGTTGTGGTGATGTGGCCTCCATGCCTGTTGCCACGACTGTGAAGTATATTGATATTGTGGCATCCATTGAGGGTATGTGGGTTGTTGCCAACCCCCATACCATCCTGGTTGATAAGAATTGGGTTGACTAGGTCTAGGGGCAAGATAATCGTTCATCATGTTAGGGTGCATTACTCAGGGCAGAAAAGGTCACCTAGGGGCCATGTAATAGATGGGTTCCTCAGAATATTCCATTTCAGGCACACCTACAGGAAGAGGCCTCAAGGTAGAAATTTTACTGACTTCTTCTAAGGATGAGATGTTTGTCCTATTATAAGGGAAATCTTCACTGCCATACTTCTTCCTACATATAGGACAAAATACTGATAAGGCCTTTTCTGCCTCTTGCTTTCTATAGGTATACAATGTATCTATCTATTTACCCATGTGACTCAATAAATCAGTTTTAAGGTCTTTGAGTAAATTACCTATCTCACGCTTGGTGATACCTGTTGAAGTTCCTGCAAATTGCAGTTTGCATAGATAGTTCCTTCCCGAGCGCTAAGACCTAGAATAGTTCCTGCAAATATCATATATATCGTCAAAGTCCATTTTAGAAATATTCCCTTTACTTATTAAATTTAATGCTTCCATGACATCATCTCTTATGCCTCTAAGAAACAACATTTTAAAGTATCATCATTCAACCCTTGTTGATGAGATTGTTGAAGACTGAACATAAAGCATTCAAGATAATCTTCCATGAACTTGTCTTCCTTTTGTGTCATACAAAAGAGTTCGTTCCAAATTTCCTTGGTTTTATAGTATTCCTGGTACTTGTCCAAGAACAAATCCCTCATGACATTCCATGTCCTAATGTTCCTAAGGTTCATAAACCAATGCAGGGTTGCATCCTTCAATGTGGCTAGGAACAATTTGAGCTTCTGTGCATCATTCTGATAATCATAACTGTTGCACAACACATCAAATTCAAACAAAAACATGTCAGGATCCTTAGTAGAAAGGCCACGAAAAATAGATAAAGCTGAATGAGGAATATTCTTCATAGGGGCATCTCACTCGGGATGTGTGATAGGAAACTCAAAAGTAACTGGATTATTATTGGCCAACGCCCTATTACTGTTGTTGTTGTTGTTATTATTATTATTGGGATCTATGATGTCTAATGCCCAAGGATTAAAATAGGTTCTAAATGGCTCATGGGTTTCTTCTAAGAATTGACTAGCTTTAGCCCCGTAAGACTCTTGGAAAAATTTTTCAACCTTTTTGCATAATATCTCAGAAGAGCTTGGATGAGTATTTGCAGGCATCTAAACAATAGTGGTCTCAATAGCAAATTTCTCAAGATCAGGTTCGAGTAATTCTAATGATTGTAACTTAGTTTTTAATTTCTCCTAAGTTGAGCTACTTTCTTCAATGGGTGATTTTGACTTATCTTGCGATTCTTTGGGTTGTGGATCCTCAATGGATGGTGTTGATTTATTTTTGGGTTTTTCGGGTTGTGAACGTACTTCCCTTTTCTTTTCTAATGAATCTTCCTCTACTATCCCTATTACGATTCATGCACCTAAATGACTTATGACAAAGCAAACTAAGGGTAATTTTCCAAACGAGGTTGACTATCGTGTGGACTTTCCCTTTAGTGCAATGCTCCTAGCTTGTTTACTAGAAATGAAGGCCTTTAACACCGTTCCTCGAAAATAGCGCCAAAATGATTGGATTAAACTGCAGTCTTAAATTACTCTTGAAATGGGTTTGATTTAATCTTTAGAAATGGTTTCCTCAGTTCATCCTAAAGTGTCAATCTGGGAATGTAGGCTTTTGAACCGTGTTGTGGCAATATGCCGAAGGGTTACAATTAATAAACCAAGGGTTGATGGATGCAAACTAGAATTGAAAACACATTCTTTAATTTGAAATTCAAAAGCACACTTTGAAAAATAAATGAAATCCTTTCTTAAATGATTGTTTACCTATTTTAACCAATCTATCTATTTCTGATCTAACACAAACTCAATATATTATGACATATAGATATTAATGACAACCTTCTCAATAATAAAAGAAAGAAATCAGTTGCCAAAGATGTATTAAATAAGCGCAGGCGACAAGAAGTTCAATTACGATAGGAAGTTTAATTTTGACAAGAGGTAGGAGCGCGACAGGAAGATGAAGTGCGACAGGAAGTTGAAACACAATAGTGAAGAGATACAAAGAGAATGGAACGCGATTGGAAGTTCTATAGGATGAAGCACAACATAATCTGGAATGAAAGATAAGGTAGTTTTGCTGCAATTGAAACACACTCCTTACTCCTCAAACCACAATTATATTCCACAAAAAATTCATTACAATTACTTTAGTATCAAACTAATCACTCGGCTTAATCTTAAATAGAAATCAAATTGATCACAGAGTATGCATTCAACAAAGAGTTAATCTTCTAAAAAATACAAAATCTAAGCTAGCAAAGCATAAAACAATCTCACCAAGCTTCCTGAGAGGGGGCCCATTCTCTAGTCCATAGGGTGAGCGTGCCAAAGCATTTACACTACTTCAAGCCACGATCAACACATCTAGATTTAATAATAACAACACTTGACAATTATGAAGTTTCTATGTATATATTCTTATTAATTTAACTCAAAACACACACATATATATAGGTGTAGATGTCCATTGATCATCGTTGAGTAAAAACGATAAAGAAAACACAGTTTTTTATGGCCGATGGCCACAAACTGAACGATTGTATCTTTTGGGTTGGCCGCAGGCCACAAACCCAAAATAGTTCAAAACAAGTTTGAAATAAGTAACAAAAACAAAACCGAATGAACTTCTTTCACATGCATCCCTCATTTCCCATCTTATGCCGCTCGGGACTTGTCGCTTACAGGATCGGTTTCCTTCTCCATATTTGGTTCTTGTAGCAAAACCATCTAAAATTTATTATTTCCTCAACAATTTCAGCATTTCAAAAGTATTCTCTTCTTTTTGAAAATATACCAAATATTCTTTATTTCCCTGACAATTAATCGCAAGGACTTAGGAGAAGGTTAAAATGGGAACAAAGTTAAAGGAAAAGGATATGAAAATTAAACACATTTGACACCCATCAAAAGTCCCACCATTTGATTTATGGCCTAGGAATTTTTTTTAATGAAATTCACTTTTTAAAGGGACACCTTCGCGGGGCCATAAATTTTGATCCAGGTGTCTGATTGGATATTATAAGATATCATTGGAAAGCTCTCAAAGAGATCTACAAAGCCAAACCAACCAAAGGACAGTTCATCAAATTTTTGAGCTGTTTCGGGGCCTCTAAGGTTTTCATATATGAATTTGAAGTTGCATTGGAGAAATTTCTCGAGACGAAAACTTTAATATCTCCCAAACTGTGTGAGGTATTGAGATGATTCTTTCATGAACGAATTTTTTTTTCAGTTCTAATCCTTGGGGTAAATTTTTAGGTCCATACGAGCCTATTTAGTACAACTTACTAAAAATAGTAAGTGACCATTTTTCACCCTTTTTGATTCCTAACTGTCTTACACCCCTTAAGTGCCATCATGAAACTCAAAACAACTAAAGAAATTAAGAAAAACCATTGTTTTTGGGTGATGCAAGATTTTACACCGTTGGATGCTCCTGCATCAGACACCTAGGGTAATTTGAAAAGGGACCTTGTCACTTGTTAGGAGTTAGAGGAAAACCAAGACAGTTTAAACCTCAACCTCAGACAACCATGATGAATATTCAACAACAATTTCTCTCCACTTCACCAAGTACTCTACATATTGCTTGTTTCTTGTGCTTCTACCCACACGACTATCTATAATTTCTTCTATCTCCTCCTTTTCTGAAGTAGGTGCTGGGATATTCCATTGTGCTTCTATTATTTCTTCATCAATTCCTCCTTCATGATATTCTGTTAAATCTAAAATGTTAAACACAGGTGAAATATGAATTTCATCAGACATTTCTACCTCATATGCATTTCTTGAATCATGCTTCTTCAAGATCTTGCATGGTCCAAACTTCTTCATATTTAACTTGTTGTATGTACCAATTGGAAACCTTTCCTTTAAAAAATGAACCATGACTTTGTCTCCTACCTGGAACTCCTTATACCTCCTTTTTTGATTTTCCTTAGCCTTATATTGTGAGTTCATCTTATTGATATATTTCTTCACCTCTTCAAGCAAATTCTTGAGGTGCTCAGCAAAATCTTTAGCCTCAGCACTACTCTTCTCCCCCTTATCCATATTTCTTAGTTTAGAAGTAGTTCTTGGACTACTCCCATACACAATATAGAATGGTGATTTACTAGTACTCCTGTTGAAAAAATTGTTCTAAGAAAATTCTGCCCGTGGTATAATCAAATCCCATCTCTTGGGCTTATCTCCTACTAAGCATCTTAGTAGGTTACACAAAATCCTATTCACCACCTCTATTTTTCCATTAGTTTGTGGATGGTGTGTAGAAATAAACTTTAAATCTGTCTTCAACTTCTTCCATAATGTTCTATAGAAATAACCAACAAATTTGGTATCTCTATCTAAAATTGTACTCTTTGGTAGACCATGTAGTCTCACCACCTCTCTGAAAAACAACTCTACAACATGAACAACATCATTGGTCTTATGAAATGGAATGAAATCTTCCATCTTTGAAAATCTATCCACTACCATAAATATGGAATCATGCCCTCTCTATGTCCTTGGAAATCCAAGAACAAAATCCATGCTAATATCCTCCCATGGCCTCTTAGGTACAGGTAATGGCTGATACAATCTAGTATTCTGACTTGTTCCTTTCGTCATCTGACATAAACTATAACTTTTTACAAACTTCTTCACATCTTGTTGTAACTGTGGCCAATAATAATTCTCACTAACAAGAGCAATGGTCTTATCTTGACTGAAATGTCCAGCCAATCCTCCACTATGCTTCTCCTTGATTATATTCTCTCATAGAACTCCTTGGAATGCATGATTGGATTCCTCTAAACAACATGCCATCTTGGATTAAGAAATCCAACCATTTCATCCTATCCAATGTAACAAGTTCCAAATAAGCCTTCCAAGCTTCTATAAAGTCTAGATCTTCAAGATACAAACTCTTGAGTTCATTGAACCCAACAACCTCTATATTCATTTCTATCAACAAATTTTTCTTTCTACTCAAGGCATGTACAACTCAGTTTGACCTTCCACTCTTGTGCTTCATAAAAAAGGTATAGCTTTGAAAGAATCAACACATTTTAAGTGCCTTTGATTTAACAATTCTTGACTATTGAGATACTACAAAGCCTGGTGATCAGTATATAAAAAAATTCTTTTGGTAACAAATAGTGTCTCCATTTCTTCAAATCTTGAACTATAGCATAAAAATCCTGATCATAGACATAATATTTCTTCTTAGCATCATTTAACTTCTCACTAAAATAGGCAACATTCTTACCTTCTTGACTCAAAATAGCTCCTATGGTAGTGCCACTAGCATCACAATCTACCTGAAAGACCTTATTGAAATATGGAAGTGCCAAAATAGGCTGCTCTACAACTTTCTTCTTCAACATATCAAAATTTTTGGCTTCTCCTATAGTCCACTTAAACTCTTTTCTATCCCCTCTCATTGCTTCAGTTAGAGGTGCACAAATACTACTGATATTCTTAATAAACTTTCTATAAAAAATTGCTAGACCATGAAATGATCTTACTGCTGTAACATTTCTCAGGGTAGGCCATTCAATGATAGCTCTCACCTTCTCTAGATCTATTTTAAGACCATTTTTTGAGATAAGAAATCCTAGATACACCAACTCTCTCTTCACAAACTACATTTCTTCAAATTAATCAATAGCTTCTCCTCCCTTAGCTTATCAAAAAATCATCGGATATGCATCAAGAGCTCCTCTAATATCTTACTAAAAATCAAAATATCATCCAAATAAACAATAACAAATTTTACTAAAAGTTCTTTCAATACCTCATTCATAAGTTGCATAAATGTGCTCGGTGCATTGGTTAGCCCAAAAGGCATGAATAACCACTCGTACAAGCCCTCCTTGGTTTTGAAGGCTATCTTCCATTCATCTCCTTCTCTAATCTAGATCTAGTGATATCTATTCTTCAAATCTATCTTTGTGAAGTACTCAGCTCCACTCAAAAAATCCATAATATCATCCATTCTCAACAAGGGAAATCTATACTTGATGGTGATCTTGTTGATGGCTCTAGAATCTGTACACATCCGCCATTCCCCATCCTTCTTTGGTGCTAGTATTGTAGGTACTACACATGGAATCAAACTCTCTTTGATCAATCCTTTTCACAACAACTCTTGCACTTGTTTGTTTAACTCTTCACTCTCTGTTGGAGTCATATGATGAGCTGCCTTATTCAAAAAATTGGCTCTAGAAATTAGGTCCATTTGATTACTAATCTTTCTTACTGGAGGCAAACCTTCATGTATGTTATCAGAAACAATATCTTGAAACTCATTCAACATATCTGAAACCTCTATAGGTGCCTCAATAGTATCCTCTTTATCAACTCTAGAGATCAATGAAAAAAACATATGCTCATGCCTCATACCTTCTAGGAACTTTCTTCCATCAACCAAACAAATTCTTGCATTACTGCATACCTTTTCCTCTGCCTCTTTCAAGGGCTTCAAGTTATGATGAAATCCATCCTTTGTCAAAGAATAGGTGTTGGCATGTCCATCATGTACTACTCGTCAATCAAACTACCACGGTCTGCCTAACAACATGTGACATAGGAATACTATCACATAATACCTCATCATGGTAATTTACAATCTTGAACTTTACCAGACATTGTTCATTTACCAAAGCCTTATGGTCCTTCTGAAACCAAGCAATCCGATATGGATTCAAATGCCTTCTTCTCTCCAACTACAACTTACTAACCATCTCTCCTAAAACGAGGTTATCAATACTACCTCCATCAATAATAACATTGAAAAATTTACCTTCACACTTACATCTGGTGTGAAATAAATTCTTCCTTTGAGTTGGTTCCTTCTCCTCATTCAACAAGGCTCTTCTAGTGACAAGAACCTCTCCTCTTTCTGCATCCTCATAATGTGAAGACTCATCATCTTCATCTACATGTGCTACTCATGCATTACCCTCAAGTCTTCTATTTGTCCTTCCTTGATGTTGAGGACACTCATAGACTCTATGTCCTTCTTCTCTGCACTGGAAACGAGTTTCACATAAGCCTCCTCTTTCCCGTCCTTGTCCAAACCTTCCTCTTTCTCTTTGGTCTCCATTATTCTGACCACGAGGATGGTAAGTGTTATCTCCTTTCTAGTTCTGGCTACTATTGGAGTCTTCACCCTTCTTTTGATCTTCATTTAGACCTCCATATGACTATCCACTGGTCTTTCCTACATGGCCTCCACCTAATTGTTTGTTCTCAAACCTCTTGTTCAATCATTCTTCAAATTTTAGAGAAAATGGATAAGCGTCCTCAATGGTGGTCATTCTTACTAATGCTAATTCTTTCTGTATGCTTGGCTTCAACCTATTAATATAACAAGCAACTTTCTCTTTATTCACCTTAGAATGTGCTGTCCAAATCAAGACCTTATGAAATTTCTCTGTGTATTCTTTCACCGTCCCTGTTCCTTGCCTCAAGCTCTACATCTTCTTGAGCAGCTCCAATTCGTAATTGACTGGAATAAATTATTTCTTCAATTTTGATACCATTCTATTGCATCTGGAAATTTTATCTTTCCCTTGTCTTCCTCTTTCTAACTAGACCTCTTTCCACCATATACTGGTGCGACCTTTCAATTTTGTCTTTACAAACCTCACTCTGTGAGGATCTTTAATCTCCTCAAACTCAAAAAATTCCTCCATGTCATTGATCCAATCAATCAATTCTTCAGGATTCAGACTTCCATTGAAAGTTGAAGCCTCCATTTTAGGTCTCTTCCCAATGCTTGAGATCACTTGCAACAATCTTCATTCTCCAAGATCCATTGGATCCTACTCTTCCTCTTCTATTTCATCTTCATTGTCATCTCTTTCTTGATGCACATCTTTTCTTCGAACCTCTTGCTGCAAGGTTTCTAATTGCCTTCTAAGGTCTCTAATTTCATCTATAGGTGGATCTCTTCCTCCACCACCTCGACCTCTACCTTTGCCATGTTGGGAAAGTCTTGGAGGCATCTTGAACTCAACCCACACTCATAGGTCCTACTGCATCTGCCTCACATTCAACGCTCTATTACAGACTCAGGAACTACTGCTCTGATACCACTTGATGAGGGCCACACCGCCCGAAACCCACATAAATCACCACAATAGATACCAACACAAAAGATGCAAGATAGAAAAATAAATCACTTTCAATTATTTTCTAGAAAATGAAATTATATAGATTCTATTCAAAACTTACATGCTATAGCCTCATGGGCTTGATTCATTACACCAAAATCAACTCTGAAAACAAAATGTATTATTTGGAGCCACAATCTGCACTATTGGAGCAACCTTCTACAACCCCCACTTAACCCTTTTATTTTACCCAATAGCTACCATAGAATGTTCTAGAAAGTTCAACTTTCCCTTTTTTTTTGGCGCCAAAAGTCTCGCCATTTGATTTCTGGCCTAGGAAGAAATTTTAATGAATTCTCTTTTTAGAGGGGCAACTTTGTGGGGCCATAACTTTTGATCTGAGTGTCCAATTGGCTATTATAACATATTGTTGGAAAGCTCTTGAAGAGATCTACAATTGATAAGTAGGAGGTATTTTTCCACAGCGTGTCAAATTATGATATTGCTATCAGGATTCAACCGTGTAGTTTCGAGTCAAACTCATTGACCAATGTCTCATGAGTAGTGGTTCACCGGAACCCATCTCTCATGATATCGAATGGTCCACTTAGCACTCATTGCATCTAGGTGATGCTCACAGAGGTGAAGCACTGGTCCGTCCCGGGAGGTCACCCATCCCGGTGCTGCTCGCTCAGCTTAACCGGGGAGTTTCTCCAAGGTTAAGCCCGCTTGAGTTGTTACCCCATTTGCAAAACCTTCAAGTGTTGTGCCTTATGAACCATTCATAATAGAGCCCCTTTAGCTCATCAATTGATAAGTAGGAGGTATTTTTCCACAGCGTGTCAAATTATGATATTGCTATCAGGATTCAACCGTGTAGTTTCGAGTCAAACTCATTGACCCATGTCTCATGAGTAGTGGTTCATCAGAACCCATCTCTCATGATATCGAATGGTCCACTTAGCACTCATTGCATCTAGGTGATGCTCATAGAGGTGAAGCACTGGTCCGTCCTAGGAGGTCACCCATCCCGGTACTGCTCCAGCTCAAGCGCGCTTAACCAGGGAGTTTTCTCCAAGGTTAAGCCCGCTTGAGTTGTTACCCCATTTGCAAATGTCAAACTATCAGAGGTCGGTTCGTCAACTTTTTGAGTTGTTTAAGGGCCTCTAAGGTTTTCATATCTGAATTTGAAGCTGCATTGGAGAAATTTTCCACGACAAAAACTTTAATATATCCCAAACCATGTAGGGTATTGAGACAATTCTTTCACGACCAAATTTTTTTTTTAGTTCTTCTCCTTGGGGTAAATTTTTAGGTCCATATGAGCCTGTTTATGCCAACTTACTAAATATATTAAGTGACCTTTTTTTCCTTTTCTGACTCTTGACTATCTTACACTCCTTAAGTGCCATAATGGAACTCAAAACAACTAAACAAATTAAGGAAAAACAATTTTTTGGTTGATCTGCAAGATTGTCCTACACCTCTGGATGCTCTTACATCAAAAATTTCTACCAAATTTCATGAGTTTTTGATGGTGGCAAACAAAGATATGAATTTTCTTATGTTTCTGGAAACCCTAGGTAGGGTTTGGACCTGCACTCACCAAAAAATTGCAATATCTTGCATAAAACTTGATGAAATTCTACCAAATCAAAAGCTTCAGAAAGCTAAAACTTCCCTTCAAATTCTCCAAGTGGTTTTAGAACTGTACCAAACTGTACCAATCCATACAATGCGTGTTTCAAACTGCAACTTTTTAGAAAAATAAATTTTATAGACCCGCCCTCAATGAAATTGCCATCTCACTCAAAACTTAATGAAATTGATTTAAAAAAAGTATTATAATATTAAAACACATCTTCAACCTTTCCAATTGATTTCATGTCTGTACTATACCATACAAGGCCATACCATGAAGATTACTGACCATTTCAACAAAAAATGCAAGGAAAGAACGTGCCAAAATAAGTTTCTTTCATTCCCATTCTTCTCCCAACCTTCTCCAACCTTGGTGCTCAAGGTTAGATTACATATTTATCCTATTACAACCCTTCCCAACTGAAAAAATGACCACTAACTCCTTGGTTAACCAAAATGACAACTTTTACAAGTTTTTTGACAATAATGATAACATTTTGCAACATCTGCAACTTTTGACAACATTGCACGAAAACATCATAAAATGGACTTAGATGAACCCAAATGGTATTACATGACCTATTGACCTAGTACAAACCAAAACTCAAAGTTTGCATCATGACAACAATTGCAATAATAGAGCATCAAAGAATGCCTCTGCATTAGGGATCATATGTTGAGATGGATATTCTTCAATGAGGAATTTAGTAGAAATATTGAGGATCCTACACCTGATTTTGGATGTGAATCTATTATGAAATTGGTTGCCATTTCTTGGTGTTGTGTGTATAGGAAAATCTTGTATCCCACTCATGGTCCACTTGGTAGGTGAATGATCTGAGAGGTATTGCTCGTCTAGTTATCAAATGAATTATTTATTTTGTATGTTGTCTTCTCATATGAGTGAGTCTTGAATACAATCATTCTGAAGAGTCATTAAGAAGAAGATGCATGGTTTATGGATTTTCATTGTTCTCCTTATTTTTGGTCTTGAGTTATGGATTTAGTTTTGAGGACTTATTTGGAGAGGTATAGGAGATGGATTGTGGCTTTGAGCATATTCCCTTTGTTGTGGGAATGATTGGTTGGTTTGATCTACCTTTGGTATGAGAGGTTTACATCTATTTTTGTCATGTTTTCATTTGATTTGAATGTTAGATGTTGATATTTTTCCTTGATGTTTGGTTTCACATGGTTGAGTGAAGAGCTTGGGAGAGCCATGGAGATTAATGGTGAGAGACGTATTCTAGGATACTTGTTTGCAGGATTTGCATATCACATGTTTCCTCAACACTATGTAATAGAGGAATTATCCACATACTCTATGTGTAGGACTATAGGTAGACTTGGTATGCTTTGATCTACTTTTAAATTTGACATTACTCATATAGTGGGAGCTTTTGGATATATGTTTGGTTATCCTCTATGATATCTTGGTTTTCTTGTTTACTAATGTGATGACAAGTTTGCATGTTTTATTGGATTTAGATCTATGAGTTATGTAGGTTGTGGATTAGCTAAAAATTCTTGTAGTGGGATGACTTGGATGTGTTTTTTATATATCCACAAGATTGTTTCATTGTTAATTCCAACTTGTTAGTTGATGTTTTTGTGCTCATTTGTTCATTGGTATGTTGTATTGAGATAAGAGGATGGATATATAGATACTTTATTATATATTTTCAGTTGGTATGTTAATGGCATGAAGTTCTATCTGTGATATACCCTAGTTTGAGGTATGTTTAGTTTGGATGAGTTGCAATTTGTTATGGTTTCTATTCAAGGTGGTATGAGTAAGGAAACTATTCAAAGCCTTTGCTATCATTTAAATTTGATGCTTATGTTCATCTAAAGATTGGTGTAGGTTTCAGTGACATTTGATATGTTTCACCTTGGAATGCTCCTTTTCCTCCATAGGTGGCATGTTGGAGGATGTAAGAATTTTTTTCTTGATGGTGGTTATATTGTTTCTTTTGCAGGTATCCTGTTGGAGCATGAGAGCATGGTGAAAATTTAGATGGTACATGTTTGGCTAAGGAATGTTTTTCCCTTGTTTGTGATTCTTATGGGTGTATTTATAATGCTGATTTCAAGTGGGAAAATGTTAGGATTAAGGTGCCATCCACCTTGTAAATCCTATGTTATGGTTCCAATATCCTTGGAAAGTGTCTCTAGGCACTTAAGGTGTATTGGAAAAATATTTTGTAATATTAATTCTCACGATTGTTTGTAATACAGTCATAAGGGGTGATGGTTCTACAAGTAGCGATAAAGGTGATTTGTCGACATAAATATTTATTATTGATTTCCCACATGTAGACACTTAGAATGGGACAATAAAAGATAAGAGACAAGATAAATGAGTGATTGTTGGGATTCTCCAAGTGGGCTTTTGGAAAGAGGAAACATGTGTCAATTAGTTTTCCATCATTTATTTCATTTAATGCAATGTTTATCTTCCAAATTTGGGCACCCAAGTTGGAGGGAAAGTATTAGAGCCAAAATTAGGTGTCCTTTCATATTTTGTGGAAGATTTCCAAGGGTTTGGTTGTTAAGATTAAAGAGCCATCTTTGGAAGCTTTATTTTGGGCTTAAGGCCTCTTCACACATTTATAAAATTAGCTCTTTGGGAGTAGAAACAATGAACACCAATTGAATGTAGTATTACTTTGCAAGAACAAGGATAGGTTGAAACATAAGGAGGTTGTTCATAAGTACAAAGGTGTTGTCATGGTGGGGGCAAAGAAGAGAATGAAAGTGGTTGTAAATTGTAATCTCATTTATTTGATGATAATGCATACTTGACCTCTCTTGGTGGAGTTTTTTCTCGCAAGGGTTTCTCCACATAAATCTTGTGTTATGTGATACTTCTGTGTTGCTAATTTGTGCCTCATTGCTGCTATTTTATTGTGATGTTATTCTTCATATATTGGTGTTATATGTTCACATAAGGTAATGTTTATAAACATGTAATGTTTACTATTTTTAGCATCATAAAAGAGATGGATCTAATCATCGTAATTCCATATTACAGGAACTTAATTTTTAGATTTATATATAAGTTTCAGATTTTCATGCTATTGTAGTCCAAGTCTTGTATCTCATCCTTTAAAGTCATATTTGAATAGAGATTGAATTTCTCAGCAATTGGTATTGAGCTTGTTTATTTCTCATCATTAACAAGGGTGCAATTTCAAGTGACAACATTAACTCTCAACTTAAATGTTAGTATAATTACATATAAAAGGATAAATAATCAATAAATAATTTGTCTGTCATATAAAAAATTGTTCAAATCTACCTCTCTATGTTCCTTGAAAACATAACAAGTATTTATTGACAATATTAAATAAAACCATTCTAACCTATTTTATGACACCTAATCTCAACAAACCCTAGCAAAAACTTCCTCACACATCATGTTCAATTGCGACCAATTTTCTTGGGTGTCACTGTTCTTGAAATTATTCATGATTCATACCGTTTGTTATCTTCAAATAACACTAGTACTTCCAACTCCACGATGCTTCAACAAAATAGAGAAACGTGTTTCCATAATCATCAAATATCCAAAAGAAATGATTTGACATTGCACAAGAAATTTCAACATGTCCCTAAAATCAATAAAGAAGAAAATGCCAATGTATGTGCATTTGATCGCTTGATTGGCAATCACAAGATCAAAGGTCATGGCAAGTTGCCTTCAGAAACTGCGATCACACGATGAAAGGTCATGGCAAGTTTATGACTTTAGTTCCTGAGTTGACAATGGAGGATCGGTGGAATCAATTAGTCTCTGTTGGAAATCATTATTGACATACAATACTTTTCCTGCCAAAGATGCGATAAAACTATCTTTCCATTTGGTTTGACGCCCCTCAATGTTTTAGGTGTCTTTACTTTATCTGGTTGGAATGACAACAAATTATTTGAAAAAGGTATCCTTATGGCACATCAAATCTTCTTTCATGACCTCTCAGGATTCCATGGGACACTATTAAACTGTGTTGGAATCTACTGTCATGTCCATGTTCCTATCACTTCCCATGTGTTGTGATTCATGTGGGCTGATATGCAGTCCCTACAATAACCATTGTTCAGACTGGGTTAGACTGAATGTAGGCCCTTTATTAAACAAAACCTAACAAAGTTGCAATCAATGTACCTGGGACTGTCTCAATGCCTTTCCGTTCCGAGCTACCACCAACTAAAGCTGAAAAGTAAGGTAAAGTTGTGATAAGGATTCTGAACGCGAGGAAGAAAAGAATTGATATTGAAATTCTTCCCTGGGATCGATGGACTTATCACAGAGAAAAAGATTAAACAAGTGGACATGGTGAGGACCAATTAAATGTAATTTAAGGAATCAGTTATCGTGCTAAAAACTATCATGTCGGCAGGACAACTGCATGATAAATGCAACTCCGTATTGATATATATGATCAAATTAAACTATGAAATCACGTGAAAATGCCGACAACTAAAATTCAAAAAAGTGAGAGAAAGGCTGCAAGAACTCATCAAAAGGACATTAAAATCATTGCAAAGCAATCACAGAGAAACTCAGCGAAAATGATAACCTCGGATATACTCAGAATGAGTCGAATTTCTTTAAATATCGAACAAGACAGATGTAGGAAAACAAATAGGGAAAAAGTATGGAGGGAAAGTAGGCAAGCACACAAATCTATCTGACGAAACCATGCTCAAAAGGAAGGGAGAAGCTAATCTCCCGACAAAAAGCACCTATGTATGTAACATTATAACATAACACCCATCCCCCATCCCACACTCTGGGCAAAATGTACCAATGGAAAGACTTTGTCGGACGTTTAGGCACGTGTCATTTGGATTGCCATCAGCTGTTTCGTCGCCGGAAAAAGGCGGCAGTGCCGGTGGGTTTTCAAAATCATAATTTGGAATGCACAAACAGCCCAAAAGTTGGCCATTTCAAAATAAGAATTTGGAATGGACAAAATGCCCAAAATGTCGCCATTTTTTGTTGCCCTCTCAGTTGTTGTCCTTGATGACAAATACACAAACTCTCAGGTTTGTGGCATTGTAAGTTGATCATGGTGGTATGGACACATTGACAATCATATGCCATTGATTGATTGATATATCCTTGGCATATAGATCCTTGGTTTCAGTTGTTGTTGCAAGGGCAGTTGAATAAGGCACTTGATTATTTTCTCATGATCCAATATCCCTGTAATATTCATCATTGATATGAAAGGTTGTTGAGGGGATTTCATTCTTAGTAATCTTCATGTGTCTTAACTTTACAATTCAATGTTACCAAGGCATGGAGTTATATTTGTTATCATGACATTGATCATTCCTTAACATCTCTTATTTCTTAAGGAGGTTTCATATTGTTAAAAGATGTTAAGATTGTGTGAAGGTGATTATAATAAATCTAAGTCTAAAGTTAGTGAAAGGCACCATTTGTTGAAAGAGTTTTTATTTTTCTTATACAAAAATAAAAAATAACAAAGCTAGTTTTCGAGCCACTTAAGACATGAACTTGCCCAGCAGGTTTCAGGTTTGAGAAGAAGGAAAATGTTGATGGTTTTAGTCTATTGGTCATCGGGTCCTTTAGGGAACACCTGGACAGGCAGTCAAGAGATGTATACGGTGGAAATTTTTTTGTGGAAGCTCATTTTGTAAGGTTAAACTTTGTAACACGATGCTCTCGACTTAGGGTTACAATTTTATGCAAGGTATCTCAAGATTCAATTGTGATGATGAAGATGGTCTCCGAGATTTGACAAAGCAATAGTGAGCTTTAGCTTGGCAGTTAGTTTTTGGTCTCAAAGACTTCATTTTTTGGCACTATTCAAGTGATATTATTTTCATTTGAGGGTTATTTTTGTGGTTTATTGTTAAGGGTTACTTGAGTATTGTGTTTACGTTTGTTAAGAGAAAATGGGTGTTTGTTTTCTGTGAATGATGGTACCTAAAATGTCAAAATCTTTGGACCTTCAGTTCATATTTGTTAAGGGAAATGGACATTTGTTTCAGTGGTTAATGTTGTCTAATTCTTCGAAACCCTTGTCTGGGTTTATGGGGCTGTGGTTTACTTTCTCTATGTGGGTAAAGGTGTCTGCTTTTTACAATAGGTAAATGGCAATGTCGTTTTATTATAAAAAAATATTGTGATCATTCTTTTTACCTATCAATGTACATGGGTAGTTTGCAACTATAAGGCAGTTATGAAGTTGACAGTTTGTTTTCAGAACATAAAACATTATATATCCTATGTTGAAGACATTCAATAAGTTCGGTTGAACAAAAAGAAAAAAAATAATTATTCTCTATTGTTTCATACTCTGTTAAGAGTTATTTTTCAGTGATTTTGTATGTATGTTGAAGAAGTAATACATTTGATGGATTGTATAGTAACAGGGTAACCCCCTGAAGTTATGTTTCTTCCTTTATTGGAGATTGGTCAGTAAGACCATGGAAAATATGCCAGTGAGGCAGATGTTTGTATGCCAATGAGACATTTGAAATCTATCAGTGAGATAGTATTGTTAGTGGGGCATTTTGTAGCCAGTGAGGCTTGTATTGCTAGTGAGGCACTTTTCTAATTAAGCCAGTGAGGCGATTTTACAAGTGGTTTTTCTAACCCAACAGGGTTTTCCACTCAAAAAAAAATTGTGTTATGTTTACATTTTGTCTATAATTTGTTTGGTCTACATGAATACATATCAATCATGTATCACTATTTGGGATGACATTCCTTGCTCTTAAGTCTTATGTTCATGAGTTAATGTTTGTCATAAATATTGTATTGGTGCATCTTTGATGTTGATTTATCAACTTTAGTTTTTCATAATGCCTATCTTAATTCAACAAATTAAGTGTCATGATGTTCATATATGATGCTCTATCTCATGTCAATAGAAGTTGCGTTGATATTCATGTTAGTCTTGTTAAAGGTTTGAGTTGATGTCTTGAGTTAATAATGATTATCAAAGTTCTTGATTCTAAGTATGCTTCTCCTCATAGTTATTATATTTCAAAGGTTTGAAAGATTATATCAGAGTCATCTAGAATTAGTATACCACTAAGTCTGTATAGCTTCTGGATTTGATTGTGTGCAACAATTTTTAGCATCAACGTTTCAGATCACACTACATGATCCATCATTCCTCTTGCTCTCTTTCATCCTGATGATGGATCATGTAGTGTGATCCGAAACGTTGATGCTAAAAATTGTTGTACACAATCAAATCCAGAAGCTATACAGACTTATGATATGGATTGTGGAAACCTATTATCATTAGTATACCACTAATTCACCCCCCCTCTCAGTGGTATTGTACTCCAACATTTTAGACATTCATATTTTGGAGGTTGCTAGAGAGCGCGGAAGGGAGTTGTAGGTGTTCGGAGGCCAAAGCAGAATGACCACTCTCCCTACCAAAACACATTAGACAGTGCGGTTAGCTAGCTAGCAGGTATGTATATCTTCCACAAATATATGCCATTTTTCCATTCTGCCTAGGAACTGTGAAGAATTGAATGGTTGTTCGTTACGAAGATAGGTTTTCATTGATGAGAAAATAAAAGGTTTTCCTTGTGAAGAGGGATTTTCATTTGAAATGCAGAGTTGTTTATGTGTTTTTGTGTTGAGGGTTTTTAAATTTTTCCATTTCAATGTTCCCACAACACAAAATTTTTAGAGGAAGCCGAATGAAATAACTGACAACCCATTGTGGAAATATGAGTGAAATAATTGAATAATGTTTAGAGAAACTAGAAACCATGCAAAATATATTGTTGGTATGTGGCGACTGATCATGCTATACTGTATAGCCCATGGTATACTGTACACCCTGGCCCCCCGTCCTCGCCGGGGTCCGGGGCCTGGGCCCCCGGGTTGGGCCCCCTACTTTTTAGTGATCTAAAAAGGGAAAAAAATGAAAAAGGAAAAATCTGATTTTGTAGAACCGAAAATCGGGAAGCTTCTGCTAAAAAGGGTTGGATGGGTATTCAATATGATGAAAGCGATTATCATAAAGATTGTAATAGTTTTCACCGATAAAACTATTGGATGGTTGCGGTTTGGTGGATGTAGCCGAAGTGAACCACGTTAAATCTCTGTGTTATAATTTATTCTGTGAATGTTTTAGTTTCTCTATTTTTGTTTATTAAATCTGCATTTAATTGTTAGATCTGCCATCTCTAACCCTAACATATATAACCAGGTTGGAAAACACAATGTGGGTTTTGTAATGAAATGATATTTTTAAAACCACATAAAGCCCATAATGTCACCATTTTTCGACATTCTAATTTTGAAGGTTGCTGGTGAGCTCAGAAGGGAGTTGCAAGGGTTTAGAGGTTGAAGCAAAGCGGTCATTCTCCCTACCAAAACACATGTGACAGATGTGGGTAGCTAGCGAGTAGGTATATATATCTTCTAGAAATATATGTCGTTTTCCCCTTCTACCTAGGGACTGGGAAGAATTGAATGGCTATTCGTTGTGAAGATGGGTTTTCATTGACATGAAAACAAGGGTTTTCATTTGACATCAGTGTGTAGAGAGTTTTACAACATTGTGTGGGTTGGAGGTTTCATAAATTATGTACTCACCTCCCACTGTGTTTTCCAATCTGCAATCATATTGTGCATGTATATTTGGATAATATTAAGAAATTGAAACACAATTTTTACTCTACATAAGACTTGTTATAAATTTTGAAGTTGGATTTCATTACATTCATACTATTTAAATAATAAAAGCTTTTCAAGACATTCTGCTCTATAAAATTCTAGGTTGGAAATTTACTGGGTGTTATACAACCTAAAACTCACATACTATTCTAAAACCCTTTACAAGTAACAACACAATTGCTAAGTCACCCTCACCTTAATTTGGTATGATTTTTTATTGTCTTGAGAACCTTTTGTGAATTAGATAGTAAGAATGCAATGAAATTGGAAAACACTAGGTGTTATGAAACCTGCAACCCACATAGTGTTGTAAAACCCTCTAGACGTAACAACCCAATTGGTTAGTCACCCTACAACTCAATCTGGTTAGTTTTATGAAACCCCCACCTATAAATCCTCCTCGTGCTCTCCACCACTTAGCGTTGAATGTATAGAATGAAATAAATGGAAAACCACATTGTGTTTTCCAACCTACAATTATATTTTACATTTATTTTTAAATCATATGAGGAAATTGAAATGTAACTTTTAGTGTAAGAGTTGCTTTAAATTCTGAAGGTGAATGAACTTCACTAAATTCTTGTTGTCTACAAAACTAAAGGTTTTCATTAGACTCATGTTGTCTACATATAATTCTACCAAACTAATAACTTGTAATTTTTTTGGGACATAGAGCACCTAAGTTGTCTTGTCCATCAAACCTTTTTCAAGAACTTCCCTAACATTATTATCCTTTTTAGAGAGAGTAAAAAAGTAATTTGAATAATCTTCCTCTTGAAGCACAACCTTTAATGCATTTCCAATCAATGTTCACCACACTTTGGCTAACTCCTCTTTTATCTCATTCAATCAAAATGAGGAAAGCAGAGTT
Organism: Sequoia sempervirens; assembly: GCA_007258455.2. NCBI lineage: Eukaryota > Viridiplantae > Streptophyta > Pinopsida > Cupressales > Cupressaceae > Sequoia > Sequoia sempervirens. Next base: position 66,392 of record VDFB02153802.1, read on the forward strand.
AGCCAAGGTGTGGTGATAATTGAGTGGAATGCATTAAAATTTTCTTCAAGAGAAAAAATATTCAAATTCCTATGTACGTTCTTTTTGAAAAGGATAATAAGTTAGGGAAGTTTGAGAAATTTTTGTGATGGACAAGACAATTTCATGTAGTGTCGCAAGATAATTACAAGTTATTAGTCTGGCAAGTGACACTTATGAAGCTTCAAAACTAATAGATAAAATAGTTATTATAGTTCATAGTGGAAAATATACTGTGTTGTAGAAGTTATTCATGATATAATTTACTTGTTCAACTCCACCCATAGCAACATCTCTCACTTTCTTTTCTTGCACACATTCTTGTGCAATACAAAACCTCTTCAGTTTGTCCACTTGTGCATTTCCATTTTCACTTTGCATATATTGCACAGGCACCTTCCTCGACTTTTGAAGAGCATGGAGGATCTCTTCAGTCAATACATTATCCATTTCACTCACTCTAATCTGCTTCTTTGCAAGTTTTTTTAGAGAAGATTCCTTTTTCATTCCATGCATTCTAATACCTTCTACCTCTATTTCTGCATTGCTATTTTCTCATTCACATAGTGCACATGCTACTTCGTCAAATTCTCAAGAGGAGGAACAATCTCTTTAGTCAATATATTATCTATCTCATTCACTTTGGTTCAAATGCTTATTTTCAAGTGTTTTTAGAGAAAATTCCTTTTCCAGTGCATAATTTCTACTACATGTTGCTCGAGTTTTGTGTTGCCATTTTCCCATTACACATACTAGACGTGCACCTTCATCAACTTCTCAATAATAGGGAGAATCTATTCACTTAATACATTATCTTTTATCTATCTCATTCAATGTGGTTTGCATAAATTTCGAAGGCGGTCTTCATTACATTCATACTAGCTATATATAATTACATGTTGGAAAACACTAGGCATCTAATCAAATTGAGCTGAGGGGTGAAAAACCAATTGGGTTGTTATTTGATTACATTCATACTGGTTTCTAAAATTCTAGGTTGGAAAACACTGGGTGTTATAAAACCTACAACCCACATACTGTTCTAAAACCCTTTACATAGCAACTAAATTGCTTAGTTACCCCTCACCTCAATTTGGTATGTTCTTTGTTTTCCTCACTTGCAACTCCTCCCTGTGCTCGCACAAGCCATGGGGCCTAGTTTTATCAGTTGACATGAGGCAAAAAAATTGACCTGGTGACGTTGTTATCTCCTTGCTACCATTTCTGTAACATTTTCTCCTATCTACCAGTTTCGTCACTTTTATCCCCTTTCTAGAGGGCCCCGCACTATGTCGTCTCATCATGTTATGTATGTTTCTATGTATGTTTTTATGTATGTTTTTATCATTTTTGTATGTACATAGGTGCATTTTGTCGGGAGATTAGTTGTGTCCCATTACATTCTTATTATGTACTAAACAATTTTTTTTCATTACGTTCATACTATCTATATATAACTGCATGTTGGAAAACACTGGGTGTCTAATCAAATTGAGCTGGGGGTGAAAAACCAATTAGGTTGTTACTACATTAATTAGAAAAGGTTTTGATTACATTCATACTATTTTCTAAAATTCCAGGTTGGAAAACAGTGGGTATTATAAAACCTGTAACCCACACACTATTCTAAAACCCTTTACAAGTAGCAACCTAATTACTTAGTCACTCCTCACCTCAATTTGGTATGTTTTGTGTATTCCCCATCTGCAACTCCTCCCTATACTCTTCACCCTTTAGGTTCGAGCATAAAGAATGAAACACAAAGTGTTTTCCAACCTATAATTATTTTGTGCATTATCATATTTAACCAATGTGATCACCTACTATTTTTTGGTCAATCAAAGATTACTTTCTATTTTTTGGTCAATCAAGGTGATCACCAAGGTTTTCATTGACTTCTGAACATTTATTTGTGTTAAATACCCAAGATACTGAGAGGGGGGGTGAATCAATATCTTCTTAAACTTATTGAAAAAACACCATCCAATTATTCCAATGCATATCACAGTAAAGATAAGCAAGAGCATTAACAAAACATGAACACCCAGATTTTTATGTGGAAAACCCAAAATGGGAAAAACCACGGTGAGGGTTAGCTCACAATATAGTATAACTGGTTATAAGATATTACAAAAGGGTGGCTCACTACCAGGACTCACTATCCAAAATGGGAGGCTCACTGCCTACAGAAATACAATGACAAAATGGCTTACAGCCAGAAAATGAACTAATAAATTACATCTAACAAGTGTTGATTTAGTTCCTTTGATGCTCAATAAAATGAATTAACACACTTCATCATTTTTGCATACTTCCCTTCACACTCGCACCATACTTCTCTCTAAAATTCATACCAGCAATCTCAAAATGATCCAACATATATAGCTAATCAATTCGCAAGCATCAATTAGGTCGGCCTAATTAGATGCAACCATTATTCACCAAAAAAACAACTATCGGCTCCAAGCATTTACAAAAACTTTCCAAAAATAATTCAAACATGAAACACGCTACATCATGTTGGCATGGACATGAACACATGAGATTCTGAACATACACGCTTCCATCATCCAAAAAACATGTCCCAAAACTGAAAGCAACAACAATAGTCAACAACAGAGGATTGTAAACCGAAATACTGGAGGATGATAACTACATACCAGTTCAGATATTGGTCCAGAATACCGGAACAAGCTAGAACTTGAACTTGCAGTTGAAACTCATATATCATAGTGACATCAATGACAACACATAATCTGCAAAATGAGATGTTCTTCTTCATTCTTCCAACAATTTGCATAACCAATGCACACTATGATTTGCAACCAATGTGTCTTGCAATAATCTATATGTTTTATTTGTCTGTACAAGTAATGATATAAACAAAAGTTTGAGAATGGTACGTGGTATCTTTCTTGTTTTTCTTTTTTTATCATTATTGATTATGCAAGTTATGGTCTCTTTCATATGTGAGGAGAGATGAGTTTTTTATATATCCAAATGAATGTTCAGTGCTTCACAATTCCAACAGAATGGAAAAATGGTAGATATAATTGCTGATATATTACTAGTGTTAGCGAAAGGTTAAATTGGAAATTAAATTCCCATTGTACAGTTTAATATGTTTGTTTATTGTTTGTACTATAGAGAAGGGGGATTCACTACTCATGACTCTCTTTATTCTCAAGAGATTCCCAAGGGGAGAACTACCCTAAACTACCTCAAGGAACAACATGAGAGTTTCATAATTAGAAAGAGTAGGTCACAGAGATTTTTTGGAAAAACTAACAAGCTCTCGTCCAAAGGACATCAATGCGGAATAAGGATGACAACGCGATGTACAAACATCCCAGAGGCACGCTGGAGTCTCATATGGACTAGAGAATGAGAATATCTTATAAAACAACAAAATAATTACTAGCAATCTGATTGCTAAGAACTTCTAGAATGTGAGAAAGTAACAGAAAGTAATAGAACTAAAATAAAGTAAATGATAAAGTAAGAGAAGATAGAGAAAGAGGAAGCTCACAAAAAACCCAAGTAATGGAGCCTGCAACAAATGAATGTCTTCAATACCTGCATCCATACTATCTGGAGAAAATGTTGGGGCTGTATAGGAGTTTTCCTTAGTCAAACCCTCATTTTGGTGTTCCCACCTCCATGGACAGCCAAATAGATAGAGAGAGATAGAAATTGAATAAATTCAAGAGTGATAAAAGCAATCCCCACTCGAGGAGGAAAACCTGTATCACGAAGTACAGGCGATAAAAGCAATCCCCGCTTGAGGAGGAGAACCCATATCACATAATTTATAGATGCAATGGTTAGGGGATATGTGAAATCCTAGGATGCTCACAAGCAAAAGATAAGGGAGATAGAGTTGCTAGAGCCAAGGGAGACAAAATCAATTGCAAGAGCTAAGAGTGTTGCAAAGAGTGCTGTAAGAGCTTGAGAATTCTTGAAGTTGTTGTAGCAAGCTGTATGGAGATGTGTAAGCAAGATAACAAGAGAGAAATTGCAAAGCCAAGGCTGGAAAGAAGTTAGAAGCAAAAATGAATTGAAAAGATAGCTTTTAAGGAGAGAAAAGAAGCAAAAAGAAGCTTCCCGAGTGGTTACAAGGGTAGACACAAGGGTAGACAACTGAGAGGAGGGGGTGAATCAGTTGTCACAAAATTTTAAACTTATTAAACTTATTAACCTTATTCTCAGATTTGATTAATAACCATGAAAGCATAAATCATCAACACATCAGAAAAACACATAACACCAAGATTTTTTTTATGTGGAAACCCTGTTAGGGGAAAAACCACAGCGGAGGTCAGTCCACAAGTTATACCCTATTAAAAGTATAAAGAATAAAATGGGGAATGCACATGCATTCAGGCACACTTCCTAGAGCTCACTGCTCAATTGCAACAAGGCTTACTACCCAAAGGAAGACACATTATCTTACATAAACATTCATATTACATCCACAGGATTTTAAACTGAGAAAGTAGCATCTGCTAATACTTGATTACAGTTCCAGTTAAGCATATGAACACTTCTTCACACTCTACTCACTCTTCTTCACACTCCGCTTCTTCCTTCGAATGATTAGGACATAATTTGTGCATCTCATCCACTCACATGCCTTCAAATGGAATAAACAATTGCTTATATATATCCGCAACAAGAGATTACATCAGTACATGTCAGCTTTAACAAAATAATAAAATGAATACAAACTGTCGGCCCAGAACATTAAAGATTATCAATGCAAATCAACCAAGGTTAGCCACAACATAGTGAAGACCCAAAATAAAATCCTTGAACACAAAACACCTTCAAAAATTATTCCATGAAGATCCACAACACGCTACAATTACCCTGTCAACCATGAACATGAAAAAATGAACACACAAGATAAAGTCACCAATCATGAGCACAACGATCAATGTGAACATGCAACACAAATAGAGCATGATCTAGAAACATCCATGAGAATCATGAATCACCAGAGAAGCATCCGCAACAACTAAACTTACTAGAATCACATCATCTTCATTCAGGAACACCAACTGAAGCAACAAAATGACTGTCAGAACACAACTACTCATAACTCAATCAAATCTTCATGCAGATCTTTGAAACTTGACATGGATAAACTAGATATACTAAAAAAAAAACCCTTTAATCCACAACCTTTGATCATCAATGTACTGAGCTAGCCAACAGAATGAACTTCACTTCACCACTGACAACCTATAACTTATTTATTACAATTTTCTCAATATCCTCAACATACACAACTTCTAAGACATTAATTCCAATAGTGTTGACATCAATGACAACCACATATTAACAACACAACCACAACATCCAACAATCTCCCCCTTTGGAATTGATGGCAACACATGATGTGAAAAATACCATCAACGCAACTATCTCTTAGCACTTACTCCCCCTTAGGTTTTGACTCTTTTCTCCTCAACTCTTTCACATGACTCTTCTCCCCACAAATTTTTTCACATGACTCTTCTCCCCATTTGACATCAATGACAAAGATATAGATTATCTTTCTCCACACAAGCTCTGAATGACATATCTGAACATTTGACTACTCCCCCTGAGTAGCAACCACCACAACATCAATCTGGATCAAGATATGACTATGAAATGCACAGATTGATGTAAGTGAATACATCTTAGTTCTAATTAGGAGGGGTAATTACCCCTGACTTCCCTCTGAGATACTCAAAAGTATCCTTATGAAAAGGCCTTGTAAAGATGTCTATAATCTGTTCCTTAGTAGGCACATACTCCAGTCTGACTTCCTTTTCACTCACCTTCTCTCTCAAAAGGTAAAACTTGATAGATATATGCTTGGTATTCAAATGAAACACTGAATTCTTAGAAATATGGTCTTCAACATTTGATTCATCCACAATACTTGAGTACAATTGTTAGCAACATCAATGTATTTTTCCTCTGCAGTAGATAAAGAAATGCAATTCTGCTTCTTACTTAACCATGAAATCAACTTCTTTCCTAAGAAAAATGCACCACCACTGGTACTTTTCCTGTCATTCACATCTCCTGCCCAATCGATATCAATAAAGGCACTCAAAGTAAGGTCATCATCTTTAGGATGCCATAGGCCAAAATCAACTGTCCCCTTCAAGTATTTGAAAATCCTCTTCACAACTGTCACATGAAATTCCTTAGGATCAACTTGAAATCTTGCGACAAGACATACAAAATTCATGATATCAAGCCTAGTTTGAGTCATATAGAGCAATCCATGAATCATTGATCTATATCTAGTTTGATTTTCTTTCGAGGAATCATCATCTTGTATTAACTTCCATCTGGTCACCATAGACCTGTACCAACTAGCTTTGAATCTTCCATACCAAACTTCTTTAACAATTCTTTCACATACTTGGATTGAGATATAAAGATCCCTTTATCTAACTGAGTAATTTGCAATCCCAAAAAGAATTTCATCTCTCCAATCATAGACATCTCAAACTCACTTTGCGTCTCATCAACAAACTTCATGCACAAACGATCATTTCCTCTAAAAATGATATCATCAACAAAGACTTCAACAATCAAATCTTTATCATGATCAATCTTGAAATAAAGATTACTATCAACAATACCTTTATTGAATCCAAGCTTCAACAAATACTTGTCCAATCTGGCATACCATGCTCTTGGGGTTTGCTTGAGTCCATACAGTGCTTTCTTCAACCGAAAAACCATATCTCCCTGATCAATCAATTGAAATCCATCAGGTTGCTCAACATACACTTCTTCTTCCAATTCGCCATTTAGAAATGCTGACTTAACATCCATCTGATAAACCTTGTAGTTTTTGTAAGCAACACAAGCAAGAAATAGTCTCACAGCTTCAATCCTAGCAACAGGGGCAAAAGTTTCTTCAAAGTAAATTCCTTCCATTATGAGAATATCCTTTACACACCAATCTTGCTTTGTTTCTAACAACTTCACCTTGCTCATTCAATTTGTTTCTAAAGACCCATTTAGTTCCAATTACATTTTTTTCCCTTAGGTCTAGGAACAAGAGTCCATGTATCATTCTTCTCAATTTGTAGTAGTTTTTCTTTCATTGCTTCCATCCAATGTTCATCTTTGCATGCTTCATTCACACTATTAGGCTTAGTCTTTGAAATCAAATAGTATTCTTCTGTAATTTTTCTCCTAGTCTGAACACCTTTGTTCTTATCACCTATGATCTAATTTTATGAATGATTTAATCTTACCTACCTTGGAGTTTTAGGATGTTCTTGAACTTCAAGCTCTTGTGATCTCACTTCTGCACTTTCACTAGTTCCTTTCTCTTGATTTTCCTGATTCATTTGAATGATCTGAACTTGATTTGAAGTCTGAACTTTCTTTCCTTTATTTGAACTATCATTCTGATCATTTGAATCATATCCATAGGTTCTGGATGGTCTAGCTATGTCCTCATCAACCTTGACATTTGCACTTTCAACCATTTTCCTCAATTTCTTATTGTAGCATCGGTAGGCGTTGCTTTTAGTAGAATAACCAAGAAAGACACCTTCATCACTCCTAGCATCAAACTTTCCTATATCTTCATCTCTTCTGATAAAGCATTTACTCCCAAATATTTTGAAGTATCTATTAGTAGGCTTGTGACCAAACCATAGCTCAAAAGGATTCTTACCAATATCACCTTTGGCTTGTACCCGGTTGAGAGTGTAAACAACAATACTCACAACTTCTCTCCAATAGTTATGAGGAAAATTTCCTTCCAACATCATAGTCCTAGCAGCATCTTGAATTGTCATGTTCTTCCTTTCCACAACTCCATTTTGCTGAGGGGTCCACAGAGCAGATAATTGTCTCTTTATCCATGCTCTTCACAGAAAGATTTAAAATCACTAGAAGTGAATTCACCTCCTCTAAATGATCTCAAACATTTAATTTTCAGACCTGTCTCTGGCTCAACCATAGCCTTAAAAATCTTGAACTTCTCCAGAGCTTCAAATTTATCCCTCAAGAAAGTAATCCACATCATTCTAGAATAATGATCAATAAGTAGTATGAAATACCTGTCTCCTTGTAAACTTCTAATTCTAGAAGGACCACACAAATTAGTATGAACAAGCTTGAACACATCATTTGAAAATTTTTGTTTGCTCTGAAATGAAATTCTAGTTTGCTTCCCTAGCTAACATTCCTTGCATATGGTATTAGCAAGTTTCATCAACTTAGGAAGATCTCTCACAACCTGAGTAGAACTTATCTTGATAATATTGTCAAAGTTAACATGACACATTCTCCTATGCCACAACCAACTTTCATCAACTTGAGCAATCAAACAACTTTTACTAGCAGCATTCAGGTGAAATATATTACCTTTTGTTTTTGTACCTGATGCAATCACATTTATGGAACTCCCCAATATGCTACACTTTTCATCCTTGAATTGAAGATTGTATCCCTTGTCAACCATCTATCCAACACTTAAGAGATTATGCTTCAAACCTTCCACATAAAGGACATCATCAATATTATGCTTACCATCAAGACAAATGCATCCTTTGCCACGAATTACACCTGCTTTTTCATCACCAAATCTTACAACACCACCATCATACTTTTCCAAGCTCACAAATTTTCTTTTATCACCTATCATATGTTGAGAGCATCCACTGCCAATCACCCATTCATCTTTCTCTTCAACTTGAGCAGCGAGGTTTTCTCCAAATTTGTACAACTAGTAGATTCAGTAGGGGCTGGATCATTTTCCTTGATAGCAATAAATAACCATTCATCCTCACTTACATTCCCTTTATTAGATTCATCATTTGTCACACCTTCATCAGCAGCATAATAACACTTTCTTTGGAATCTAGGCTTGTTAGGTCTTGGCTTAGGAACTCTTTCCGGACACCTTGATGCAAAATGACCTATCTTATTGCAAGAAAAACATTTAATAGGCAATTTCCCTTTATACTTACCTTCTCCTCTGGCTTCCCTTTTGACAATAAGTGCTTCAAGCTCGTCCAGTTCTCTCTCTTATTCTTCAATCTTTCTCATTTCCTCCTCATATTTGAATACCTTTCTAGAAGAAATTTCACCCAGATCATATCTTTGCTTATCTTTTCCAGAGGTAGTAGCCTTGAATGCAGATTTTGTCTTAGGAAGAGCATCACTAAATTCACTCAACTCAAAAGAAATAAGCTTACCAATCAACATGTCTCTGGTTACACTTGTTATAGTATGGAGCTCCTCAATAGTAGTAGCTTTGACTTTGTATGTAGCAGGAAAGGATCTAAGCACTTTAGCAACAATCTCCGATTCTTCCAATCATCCACTAGCACATCTGATACCACACACAAGTTCATTCACTCTTTGCATGAAAGAAGTAATGTTCTCATCATCAACTATTCTCAACATTTCATATTTCCCTTTCATAATTTGCAACTTAGAAATCTTCACATTAGCATCACCTTCATACAAAGTTTCCAACTTTTTCCAGATCTCATAAGTAGTCATCAGATCCATAACATTTGTCATCTCAGAATCAATCAGAGCACTCAACAATGCTTCCTTAGCCATGATATTATATTCAACATCCTTAATCTCAGTAGCAGTAGAAGGACCATTCTGTGGGATAACATACCTATTCCTTGTAATGTTACAGTGGGGTTCACCAATGCATCTCAGATGACACTCCATTTGAGTCTTCCATAGAGAATAATTTTTTCCATTAAATCTCAGACTATCCTTATCCTGGATCACCTCAAGCTGTTAAAATTCTTCCAAGGAACTTGCTCTGATACCAATTGTTGGCAACACAAGGGAAAACAACTGAGAGGGGGGGTGAATTAGTTGTCACAAAATTTCAAACTTATTAAACTTATTAACCTTATTCTTAGATCTGATTAATAACCATGAAAGCATAAATCATCAACACATCAGAAACAAACATAACACCAAGATTTTTTATGTGAAACCCTGTTAGGGGAAAAACCACAGTGGAGGTCAGTCCACAAGATTATACCCTATTAAAAGTATAAAGAATAAAATGGGGAATGCACATGCATTTAGGCGCACTACCTAGAGCTCATTGCTCAATTACAACAAGGATTACTGCCCAAAGGAAGACACAGTGTCTTACAGAAACATTCAGATTATCCGCAGGATTTTGAACTGAGAAAGTAGCATCTGCTAATGCCTGATTATAATTTCGGTTAAGCACATGAACACTTCTTCACACTTTGCTCACTCTTCTTTACACTCTGGTTATGTCTTTGAATGATTAGGACATTATTCGTGCATCTCATACACTCACATGCCTTCAAATGGAATAAAAAAATGCTTATATATATCCGCAACAAGAGATTACATCGCTACATGTCAACTTTAACAAAATAATAAAATGAATACAAACTGTCGACCCAAAAAATTAAAGATTATCAATGCGAATCAACCAAGGTCAGCCACAACATAGTGAAGACCCAAAATAAAATCCTCAAAGATGAAACACCTTCAAAAATTATTCCACGAAGATCCACAACACGCTACAATTACCTTGTCGGCCATGAACATGAAAAACATGAACACACAAGAGTAAATCACCAATCGTGAGCACAACGATCAATGCAGACATGCAACACAGATAGAGCACAATCTAGAAACATCCACAAGCATCATAAATCACCAAAGAAGCATCCACAGCAACTGAACTTACCATAATCACATCATCCTCATTCAGGAACGCCAACTGAAGCAACAAAATGACTGTCAGAACACAACTGCTCATAACTCGATCAAATCTTCATTCGGATCTCTGAAACTTGACGTGGATAAACTAGATATACTTGAAAAAAAAACCTTTAATCCAAAACCTTTGATCATCAACGTATTGAGCTAGCCAATAGACTGAGCTTCACTTCACCACTGACAACCTACAACTTATTTATTACAATTTTCAATATCCTCGACATATACAACTTCTAAGACATTAATGCCAATAGTGTTGACATCAATGACAACCACATATCAACAACACAACCACAACATCCAACAAATAACAAGAGAGAAATTCCAGAGCCAAGGATGGAAATAAGTTAGAAGCACAAATGAATTGAAAAGATAGCTTTTAAGGAGAGAAAAGAAGCAAAAAGAAGCTTCCTGAGTGGTTACAAGGCATCTCGAGCCATTACACCGACAAAAGCATATGACAAGTGGAAAAGATGATCAGAAATGGTCATTTGAATGTCAAAATGTCACAAGATGCTAGTGTGGCACACAAATGTTCATGCAGCATGCTAGTTTCTAGAAACATCACGCTACAAAATGACACAAATGGGAAAATCACAAGGTTCGACGCAAAGCGTATGCGCAAGGGTAGCTACTGAAAAGGGGTTTTTGAGCATCCTAAGATGGAAAAGGTTGATACAGGGGCTAAAATGAGCCTACACAAGTGCTAAGGGAGTGGACACTAAAGTGGATGCAAGAATGTATGTGGAATTGCAAGGGGTAAAATTTTATGACATTACATTTCCCCCCTACTTTAGCGGGCATATGAATCTACCTAATATGCATGCTAAAGGAAATCTATTAAACGTAAATAACATCATTATGTCAAAAGGATACTATAGAGGAAGAAGATAACTCTTTGAACCAAGGAAGCATGCCCTCAGACTGAAGAATTACAAAAAAAAATGCATTAGACAAGAAAAACCTGCACTAGACAACAATGTTAGCGCACGAAAAACTAAAGGATTTGAGTCAGCAAAGTGAAAGAGACCTCGATGTAAAAGGTTGCCTCAATACTATGAGTCGTTCCCAAATTAAAAATAATAACACAGAAGAATTCTTAAATGGAGAGAAGAAGGTAAGGATCGATTTCTCAAGAGAAGAATGCACCCAAAAGTCAAAGAAACAACCGATGTCGAAGAGAGATAGAGCATATACTCATAATGAAGAAGATGCAAATCTTTGATATAGTATACACAATTTGAGAAGAGGAGAAAGAGAATTTAAGAGATAGAAAAAAACTAGAAAGGAATGAAAATTCCAAAAGAGATGGCTCCATAGGTACTCTCTCCTAATGAGGTTCAAGCAAAAGAACTCCGTAACTTTGTGAAACTACGAAGTTGAACAAAGTATACCAAAGGTCCGTAGACCAATGATGGAAAAATCTCATAGGATGAAAGCGATTCACAAGCCCTTGGACCTACAAAGAAGGAATTCCCCCAAGTACTCTCTCATGAAGGAAGCCTAGTGTAAGGGGACTCCGTAGAGTCAGATTGGAAAGCAACTTCATAGGCACACTTGCAAAGCAACATGTTAATCTATAGATAAAAAATGTTCGACAAGATTGACGTAAAGGAGCTCTACAGGTACTCAGTCATATAGAGAAATACTAATTAGATGAACCTATGGATATTGCAAGCTATGTTGTAGGATAGTCATAGAGAAGGTAGGTCTAGTCGGGCTGCCCCCAAGCTAGATGCTATAGAATTCATTTGAGATAAAAGCTTTCAAAGGGGGTCCCTCGGGAACCCTTCAAAAGAAAAGGGTCCACTCAAGGGATGATTCATTTGAAAGAAATAGAGAAGAGATGGGGTCCTTAGAAGGACACACATCTCTAGAACAAGTTATCACTACCCCCAACATATAGGGGAGGATAACAATGGAAAATACATAGAACATAAAGGATAGAGGTAAACCTCGATATCACTTGTCATTTTGAAGAAGAGGTATGTACATCAACAAATAAATGAGTGATGGCACCTAAATCATGAAGTTTTTGTATTTTATCCTTCAAGGCCCTACATTCACTAGTGGAATGGCCAAGCACTCGATGGTATGCACATAAAGAATGCTTTTCTTTATCATGCTTATGAAATTTCTTACGTGTAGGAGGAGGAAGAGTAATCAAGTGGGATTTGAGAAGCCTTAACAAAATACTCTCTTGCTCAGAAAAAGAATGAGGAGTAGGAATCAACCCTTTCTATTGTGGAGAAAAGCTAGACTACTCACAAGAAGAAGGCACACAGATAGAAGACAATGGAGGGTGAGTCAATCTGAGAGAACAAGGTTGAGAGGATATCACGTTGCCATTCAACCATGGCTTCGGTTTAGATTGTTCATTCGAGAAACCAAGCCCCAAATTACAATTATGGGGTGTGAATTCTATAGGGACCTGAATGGCTTGTTCATTTAACCCACAACCTTTACGCCCATATCCATATTTAGAGACAATCTTAAAGCTGAGGCCATAATGTGTTTGCAATTTTTGAGGAGGATCTTCATAGATAGCATTATTCCAACAACGGGGATTATGCTCCTCAATGAGATCACAATCAACCTCCTTGATAGGATTACAAACATTTTCCTTTTTAACAAAAGTGTGATCATCTTCCTCAGAAGGAGGATTAACACTAAGAACATTACAATTTGCATTCACATTATCTTGTGATATAGAAGAATAACCATCTTTGATAGTGGGTTTAGATGATGCTATTGGAAGGATTGACTGGATCGGGTCGACTTTATGTTCTCCAATGAAGGATTCTGTAAAGTCTAGTAGAAGGGGAAGACTTAGGATTTCTTGCTTCATAAGGATCTTCTTTAAGGACATCTATCTCAAGAGTATCCTTGGTAGTAGGTACTACTGGAGTAAACATCAACACATTGGAAGAAACTGAAGGAATAAGAGTAGGCACAACTGAAACTTGACCGATAGCTACCATTTCACATAAGTACATAGCATTAGGGTCAGCCTTGACTGTGACTACTTTATTGTTACAAATGAACTTAATAGATTTATGCAAGGTAGATGGGACTGCACCCATGGCATGAATCCATGGTCTACCAAGAAGAAGGTTATATGGTAATTTTTTTGACATAACATACATAAGGGTGGGCATGATAATAGGTCCCAACCTCAGATGAAAGACTATCATGCCTAGGGCTTGTCGACCGACATTATCAAACGCATGAATGACAACTGAAGAAGCATTAAGAAAAGATGAATCAATGTTAATCTTAGGCAATAGATCAATGCTACACAAATTAAGCGCTAAACCAACATCAATGAGGGTAAGTCTAATGCCAATATTATTAATATTAACTATGATCATTAAAGGTTCCGCTTGCTTCTATACTTCCAGAGGTGGGAGTTCCTGCGGATAGAACATAATATTCAACGAATCTGCACGAATATGAGCTATCAATGCATCAACATCTTTCAGTCTAACTGAAGAAGGAAAGAGGATCTTTTGCAAGGCTTCCTAAACCATACCTTGATAAACTGGAGTAGACTAAAACAAGTCCCATAGTGAGATCTTAGCCAGAGTAACTCAAAGTTGCTTGACAAGATCGTAATCACTAGGTGCTTTAGTTGTAGGTTTAAGTGCTGAAGGAAGACTTGGTTGAGAAGGTGGTAAAGAAGCATATTGATCAATATTTTGTTTATTCTTTCTAGTATTATAAGTACATGATATCGCTCTATAAGAGGGAACCTTAGAAAGATCAGGAGAGTCACTATCAGTTGAAACACCATTAATAGAACAAATCCTTTTAGGAGAAGGACTAGCTAGAGTTAGGTAAATGACTAGTCTCTAAGGCCTTTGAGGGGTAGTAGAGAAAAATTACATTTACAGAATCATCACAACTAGTGGAATGATTATTTAAAGAAATATTATCAACATCGATCCAGGGAGGATCACATGTGGAAGGAGATTCATCATTCGCTAATGCATAATCTCTAGAGGAGAGTGCATCAGAACCAAGATGGTGCATCCATGGTAGGAGGGTCCCCAAAGAGAACAATCCAAACCGTGCAACAAGAGTCACACAACATAAGCAACACAGAATATGGAGGAAAATGCAGATTCAAACATTCTTATTAACAAAAGATTCAGTTACAATCAACCAACAACATTCGGGCTTACCGATTCGGCTCACAGGCTTGATTAACATGCTCAAAATACAATATTCATATGTGCTCCTTAATGTGAGCAAAAATATTACACATCAAAACCTATCTTTCTCAATTTTGCCTTCCTAATGATCTATTACAATGATTTATATCAAATCTAGAGATCTAGAATCATCCGCGTCGGCCAAAGATCATTACAATCTCCAATGAAAGAAAATGTAAGTGTGTATGAAATAGGTCAGCCTCAAATTTGAATTTCACCATGGTGAATGCATGAGGTGAAGTGTGGACCTAAAATTAAGGTTGGGGACACTCCACGGAACAATTTGAATCACACCGTCAAGATCCGCAAGTTACATGAAGGATCCACAAGCGATCAAACTAGTTGTTAGGCCCGCAAATTATTCCGGTGCTTGTTTAAGAAACTACCATTAAATCCGGAAGTGATAACTTATCGAAAAATGATCCAATCATGCTCAAATCTTGGAATAAGGAAAATGAACATGTCCATGATCCAAATATAGATAAGCGGGGTCTGGTGACCAAATGTGATGAATCCAACAACTTGAACTAAACAGGAACTAAACAAAAACAAAATTGAAAGAAAATATTTTTGGTTGATGTAAGATTGCCAAGAACCAAGGATGCTCCTACATCAGACATCCGGGGTTGACTGAAAAGTGAGTCCCTCACTTTGCTAGGGCTAAAGGAAAACCAATACAGTCTACCTCAGCCTAAGAAATCCAAGAAGAATCTTCCACTGGTCTGCCTTTCCATTTCACCAGATATTCTTTGTACTGTCTTCCATGAGTTTTCCTCCCATCTTGGATATCCAAAATCTCTTCAATCCCATTTGACTGTTTTTTAGGAAACTGATTCTCCAATTTTTCCTTACTATCTTCACTGAATTCTAGTTCATGGTACTAATGTAGATCTACAATGTTGAATATAGGTGATATACCCATGTCATCCAGTAACTCCACTTCATATTTATTTCCCAAATCAAATTTCTTCAAAATATTATAGGGTCCAAACTTCCTCATCTTGAGCTTATTGTATGTGCCAACTGGAAATATTTCCCTCCTCAAATACACCATCACTTCATCTCCAACTTCAAACTCCTTATGTCTCCTCTTTTCATCTTCTTTCTCCTTATACTTCTGGTTCATATCTTCCAATTGCTCCTTCACTTGAGTATGCACTTTCTTCATATGTTCTACAAATTCCTTTGCTTCTACACTCATTTTATCTTCCATATTGATGCCTCTCAACTTTGATATACCTCTAGGATGAACTCCAGTAATGATCTCAAAAGGTGTCTTTTCGGTACTCCTGTTCACTGAATTATTGTAAGCAAACTCGACATGTGCAAGGACTAAATCCTAACTTTCGGTCTGCTCTCCAACCAAGCATCTCAACAAATTTCCCAAACTCCTATTTACTACCTATGTATATCCATCAGTTTGTGGGTCAAAAGTAGAACTGAACTTCAAATCTATCTTCAACTTCTTCCAAAGTTCCCTCCAAAAGTACCCAACAAACTTTGTATCTCTATTTGAAACAATACTCCTAGGTAGCCCATGCAATTTGACCACTTCCTTGAAAAACAAGTCTGCTACATGTACTGCATCTGTTGTCTTCTTACAACATATGAAATGTGCCATTTTAGAAAAAATTTCCACCACCACAAATATAGAATCATTACCCCTTTGTGTCTTCGGCAAACCAAGTATGAAATCCATGTTGATATCCTCCCAAGGTCTCTCTGGAACTGTCAAAGGTTTATACAATCCAACATTCTAACCACTCCCTTTTGCAACTTGATAAAATCTGCAACTCTACACAAAATTCCTAAAATCCTTATGAATCTGTGGCCAAAAGTAATTCTCACTTACCAATGCGACTGTCTTATCAATTCCAAAGTGTCTTGCCAATCCTCCACTATGTTTTTCTTTTACCAAGTTTTCCCTCATTGAACTCTAGGGTATACACAACTGATTCCCTCTAAAAAACATATTGTCCTAAATGAAATAATCCAACCACTGACTCCTATCCTCCAAAATTAGTTTGTTACAATCTCTCCAAGGTTCTACAAAATTTGGGTCTTCCTCATACAAGTTCTTCAATTCATAAAATCCTAATACCTCCACTCTCATTTCTGTCAGTAAATTCCTTCTCCTACTCAAAGCATCAACAAATCTATTTGACTTTCCACTCCTATCCTTCAAAACAAAAGTATAACTTTGCAAGAATTCCACCCATCTCATGTTTCTATGATTCAACTTACCTTGACTGTTCAAATATTGCAAAGCCTAGTGATCTGTATACAACACAAACTCCTTAGGAAACAAGTAATGTCTCCACTTCTTCAAGGCTTGAACTATGGCATAGAACTCCTGATCATATATTGAATATCTTCTCCTAGCATCATTCAATTTCTCACTGAAATAAGCTACAAGTCTCCTTTCTTGACTTAATACTGCTCCAATTGCATTTCCACTTGCATCACAGTCTACTTGAAATACCTTATTAAAGTCTGGTAAAGCCAACACAGGCTGCTCAGTCACATTTTGTTTCAACAACTCAAAACTTTGGTCTGCTCTAGATTTCCACCTAAAATCCTTCTTATCTCCTCTCATTGTTTTTGTCATAGGACTGCAAATAGAGCTGAAATTTCTAATGAACTTTCAGTATAAACTAGCCAATCCATGAAATGATCTTACCTCTCCAATGCTTTCCGGTGTAGGCCATTCAACAATTGCTCTTACTTTCTTAGGATCCATCTTTAATCCATCCAAAAATATCACAAATCCCATATATACCAGTTCTTCCTTCTTGAAACTACACTTCTTAATGTTTATCAACAACTGCTCTTCTCTCAACCTCTGCAAAACTTGTCTTATATGCAATAAATGTTCTTCTCTAGTCTTACTAAAAATAAAGATTCCATCCAAATAAACAATCACAAAATTACCCAAGAATTTCTTCAATACCTCATTCATGAGCCTCATGAAAGTACTCGGTGCATTTGTTAGTCCAAAAGGCATCACCAACCATTCATACAATCCTTCATTTGTCTTGAATGTTGTCTTCCACTCATCCCCTTCTCTGATTTTGAGCTGATGATATCCACTCTTCAAATCTATCTTTGTAAAGTATTTCACTCCTCTCAAACAATCCATAATGTCATCCATTCGGGGCAAAGGAAATCTATACTTCATTGTGATTTTGTTTATGGCTCTAGAGTTTTTACACATCCTCCATTCTCCATCCTTCTTAGGTGTTAACCCAATAGGTACTGCACATGGACTTAGGATTTCTCTGATCAAACCCTTCCTCAAAACTCTTGCACTTGTCTATTCAACTCTTCATTCTCTATGGGTGTCATCTGGTGTGTGCTTTATTAGGCAAACTAGCCCCAGGAATCAGATCCATGCAATGAATAATACTCCTCACAGGTGGTAATCCATCAGGTACATTATCTGAAATGATCTCATACTCTGTCAACAACTCCTTTATCTCCTCTAGTTGTTCTTCTACATGCTTCAAGTCTTCAACCTTCTTAGGAACCAAGGCATAACACATGTTCTCATGTCTCAATCCATCCATAAATATCCTTCCATCAACCAAACAAATTCTAGCACTCATATAAACCTCAACTTTAGGAACATCTTCTAATGGCAACAAATTCTGCTTCATCCCATTAGCAACAATGGTATATGTATTCTTCTTTCCATCATGAATAGCTTGTCTATCATACTGCCAAGGCCTTCCCAAAAAAGCATGGCATACAACCATAGGAATGATATCACACAAAAATTCATCATGATAATTTCCTATCTTCAATTTCACCAAACATTATTCACTTACCAATATCTTATGCTCATCTTGAATCCATGCTATCTAATAGGCTTTCAGGTGTTTCAATCTTTCCAACTTTAATTTGGTCACCATTTCTTTAGAAACCAGGTTCTCAGAGCTTCCACCATCAACAATCACTTTGCAACATTTACCAACTACCTTGCATTTAGTCAGAAACAAGTTCTTTCTCTGCAATGGTTCCTGCTCCATCTCACTTTGACACAATACTCTTCTATTTACCAACACTTCTCCATCTTCTGGTTTATTAGATGATCCAGCATGATCTTCCTCAAAAAAGGATGTTCTTCTATTATTTTATGTCTTTTTTCTTGTCTCTCCTTGATTACATTCAAATGCTCTATGTCCTTCTCCACCACACTTAAAACAAGTTCCTTTGAATACTCTTTTCTCTTGTCCTCTATCATCTTTTCTATAACCCTCATTTCGGTAACCACTATATCCTCCTCTTCAGTAAGAGTTTCCATCATCTCTACGGTATGAATTATCATTCTTACTGACTTCCTTATCCTTATTCTGATCTACAAAATATCCTCTTCGTCCTCCAGTAAAAATTCTTCCTCTTTGAAATCTTCCACCTCTTCCTCTTTGCCTCTTCTCATGTCTTTTATTCAACTTCTCTTCTACTTTTAGGGCACATTGATATGCTTCCTCCACACTCTACAAATTGATTAAATTGATCTCATCCTATATAGATGACCTCAAACCATTCACATACTTGTCTACTTGCTCGATCTCATCCTCCAAATTTCTAGATCTGATATTCAACTTGTAGAACTCCTCAGTATACTCTATCACACTTAACTCTTTTTGCTTCAAATTATGCAACTTCTGGAACAAACTGATCTAATAATCTGTAGGCATAAAATTTGTCTTTAGCTTATTCACATTCTGATCCCATGATCTTATCTTATCTTTTCCTCTTATTCGCCTATCTCTCTGCAAATGTTCCCACCAAAGGGATGCATGTCCTTTCAACTTTGTACAAGCAAATTTTACTTTCTTATTGGTGTAGGAGCACCACTCAACAAGATGGGTCAATTCATGACCCTAAGGTGTAGACTTTAGGATTAAGGTTTTTCATACAATGAATAAGGTCACTAATACCACTCTTTGATGTATTTAGGCTTAAATTAGTCCAAATAGGTGTTTGGAGGAGTTATTTTGTGAAACAATGTTGAATTTGGCAAAATTGTTCAAAATTACCAATACTTGTAATAAGGGGTTTTGGAGGATTTTGATGAGTTAGGTATTAGGTTTGGTTGAATAAGGTCTGTTAAGATCACTCAAGTTGCATTAGGTTTATTTTGAGTCACTTGGGCCACAAATCAAAAATCTTGCAAAATATAGCCAAGTATGCAATAAGGTTATTAACAAAGTAGTAAAACAATGCATTCTTGTATTCAACGGTCACAAGGAGGTTTCAAAGGGTAGTTGATGGTAGTTTGTCAGTAGTTTTAGTGAAATAACCTTTAAGAAGGTGAATTCCATCGTTGTAAGGGGTTGGCTATGATTTTGGAGAAGAAAATTAATGAAAAAGCACTGCTAGTTCTCAGAAATTACTGTTTTCCTGACTTTAATAGACTTGTACGGGTCCGTACAAGAATATAATGGTCTGAAAAAATTTGTGAACATTTGTGTATGTATTTTCTATTGTTTGAAGTTGATTTTAAGTTCTAATTCAAGGGTTTGTTAAAGTTATTAGCATTTCACAGTCACTGCCTTGTTTTCTGTGTTAGAGGGTTTTGAAGGGAATAAAATGAATATCTAAGCCTTCCATCTACTGTTCAGACCTATGGCTTAGTGGAAAGGCTACTATAGAGAATAAATGATGTTTCTTTATTGTTTTTACAGCCTGTAAATGCGTGGAAGAAGAGAATGATGATGCCTTAGGGCCAAAACAAGTTAAATTTCATGTGTAAGAAGGGGTATTGAGGGGTGGTTTGTGAAAATACGTTTGGGATTGCCTGAGAAAGGGTTTGTGAAGTTGGGTCAAGGTATTTGAATCCTGTTGGAAGCCTTAGTTGGGTCAGATAGACCTGGGAGTATTGATTTCCACTATAACCCTTGTTTTGTGCTTGGAAAGGAAGGGTTTCTTAGAACAACATTTAGAAAGACTTGAATCCAAGAACTAAGGGTGGATTTGGTTTTTTTTCGGCATTGGTGTTGCTTCCCCAAAGTTTCAATGGATTTGAAAAACTCTAGAGGGTACTCCCTTTGTAAATCAAGCCTATTTGAGTAGCCCAGGCAGGTGGTGTTGAATTGAATCTCATAGATGTTGCAAAGGAAAAATATGAAATATTTTGACATAGTGAGATAATTGGTAAATGGTGTCTAAAACTCAAAGGGTTTGCTGTCTTGAGGTGCTTGTGAAGATTTATACCTAATTTTTGTGTTTGGAACCCTAGAAGGGTTTTGAGGGTGAGTTGATGTCCAAAAGTTGATATCCTTTGAATACATGTTTTATTTGTTGAGTTGTGATCAGATTGGAGGTTATTTGAGTGTGTTCACCACCCCTCTACATCAGAGTGGTATCAAAGAAAGGTAGTAGATCTTGTGTTATTGATTGATTGGTTTTGTAGGTTGGTGAAGAGATAGGATTGAGAGGATGCCTTGTAAGGGGAGTGTTGTTGCAAGAAAAATGGATGAACAAGCTAAGAAGTTAGAGGCCTTGTAGAAGATGGCTGCATGGGAAGCAAAGCACAAAGGAGAAGAAGATGAAAGTGATTCTGAAGAAGAGACTTATAGTGAAGAAGAGGAGTTGGATCTAGACGATTTGAGAATGGCAAAGCTTTTGAAGGCTGCGAAGAAGGATGGTCATGGCAAGATAGATGTGCCTATGTATGGAGGAAAAATTGATAGTGAAGAGCTCCTATACTGGATTGGGGCTATGGAAAACCACTTTTATAGTGAAGATGTTGATAAAGGACTTACGGTGAAGAGAGCCAAAACAAGATTGAAGGGACATGCTTTGGTATGGTGGAATTTTGTGCAGGAGGAGAGGGAGAGACAAGGAAAGAGAAAAATCACTTCATGGGGAAGGATGAAGGCTAAAATGAAAGGTAAATTTCTTCATGCTGATTACAATGTTCAATTGCTTAAGAAATAGCAAAATCTTAGACAAAAAGATTTGGATGTACAAACATATATTGAGGAATTTTACAAGTTAAGCATAAGGACTAAACATGAGGAAGATGAAGATGAAATGGTTGCTAGGTACTTGAATGGTTTAAGGTACAACATCTAGGATGAGATAAACATTTTGGCACCTAAGTCAGTTGAGCAATGCTTTCAAATGGCCATGAGAGCAAAAGAGAAGCTAAAGAGGAGACAAGAGAAGGCAGTAAGAGGTAGAGGAGGTACATTTAGGGGCAGAGGTACCTTTCCAACACAAAAAAAATCCAAAGAAGGCCAAGAAGATGTTGGGAAAGGAAAGGAACAAGGAACTGAGTTTAGAGGTGGATGGAGAGGTGGAAGAGGAAATTATAGAGGAAGAGATTCAAATGAATTTGTAGGGAGCTGCTATAAGTGTGGAGAGTTTGGTCACCTTTATTTTAAGTGTCCTGACAAGTTTAGTACTACTGCAAGTGGGAGTGAAAGAAAAGGAGATAAAAGAGTTCAATATGTGCAAGGACATGAAGAAGAGAGTGTGACTTCATCAAGCAGATCTGCAGATCCAGAAGTAGCAGAGACACTTATGGTAAGAAGGACCTTGTTGCAAGGACAAAAGGAAGAAGATCTGATCCAAAGGAGTCTCTTTAGAACATGTAAATGCAAAGGTAAAGTGTGTCAAGTTGTAATTGATTCTGGTTCTCAAGATAATATGGTGTCTAGGGAGATGGTAGATAAGTTAAGTCTAGAAAGGATTCCTCATGTAACACCCTATAAGGTTTCTTGGGTGAATGATAGCCAAATTTTAGTAGTGAATGAGCAAGCTTATGTGGACTTTCAGATTGGGGAATACAAGGATAGGGTCCTATGTGATATATTTCCAATGGATTGTTGCCATCTGCTCTTGGGAAGGCCATGAAAATTTGATAGGAAGTCTATGTATGATGGTTGGGAAAACACCTATACAATTAGGAAAGATGGTAAGAGTTTCAAACTAACTCCTTTACAAGGTAGTGCAAGAGATAAAGGCAAAACTAAAGTTGTAATTTTTGGTAAGAAGGAACCTTTAAGGCTTGAAGATAGTGAAAACAAGATGGTTGCTAGTTTGGAGTAGGGTACTCATGTCAATGAAGCAGGTGAAGGGCATAAGAGTATTGTTTGGACAGTGGGTAAGAAGGAAAAATGTGGTTTTCAGGTGGATGGAAGGAAACAAGCCCTTGCATGGCAGAAGAAAAGCAATCATAAGGTGTCTCAGACTGTTATAAGGCAGTATGTTGGTGAAAAGCCTTTAGAATGTCAAGAGGATAGTAATGGAGTACTTGTAGGGTTGGTTATGTGTCCTATTGTTGTGACACCAAAGAAGGAGCAGATATGTGGTGAAGAAACTATAGTTTATGAGGTTGAGAGAATGACAAAGAAAGATAAAAAGGACTATACTAATGTTAGGGTAGTAAATGAGTCACAAACAGGTCTGACAGAGCATAAAGATACTACCACTGTACTTGCTGGGTTTGACAGTGATAAAAGATCAGTTATAATGCTTAAAGGAAAAAGGAAAGAGCATGGAGAATAGGGGAGGGTATTGATGACTGAAGGCAGTGGTTGGACAGGTCTAAAAAGAGGTTTAGGACTAGACTTTGGTGCTGGGAAATAGATAGAACTCTCCACAATCCTGACATACAGAGTGCATATTGGAATGAGTAAGGACATGGAAAAGACAACTGTAGATAAAGAGAAGCAGAAGGAGTTTACCTCTAATCAAGACCTTTATGATGATCAATGGTATACAAAGCACAATGAAGGACAAGCTACCACACATTTTCCAAGGGACTTAGAAAGGTTCCCTGTTGGGGTGCATGGTGCAGGAGCACCATTCAACAAGATGGGTCAATTCATGACCCTAAGTTGTAGAATTTAGGATTAAGGTTTTTCATACATTGAATAAGGTCACTAAGACCATCTTTGATGTATTTAGGCTTAAATTAGTCCAAATAGGTGTTTGGAGGAGTTATTTTGTGAAACAATGTTGAATTTGGCAAAATTGTTCAAAATTACCAATACTTGTAATCAGGGGTTTTGGAGGATTTTGATGAGTTAGGTCTTAGGTTTGGTTGAATAAGGTATAGTAAGATCACACAAGTTTTATTAGGTTGATTTTGAGTCTCTTGGGCCACAAATCCAAAATCTTGCAAAATATAGCCAAGTATGTAATAAGGTTATTAACAAAGTAGTAAAATAATTCATTCTTGTATTCAACGGTCACAAGAAGGTTTCAAAGGGTAGTTGATGGTAGTTGGTCGGTAGTTTGAGTGCAAGAAACTTTAAAAATGTGAATTCCATCATTGTAAGGGGCTGGCTATGATTTTGGAGAAGGAAATTAATGAAAAAGCACTGCTAATTCTCAGAAATTGCTATTTTTCCTAACTTTAATAGACTTGTACGGGTCCATACAGGCATATAATGGTGTGAAAAATTCTGTGAACATTTGTGTATGTATTTTATATTGTTTGAAGTTGATTTTAAGTTCTAATTCAAGGGTTTGTTAAAGTTATTAGCATTTCACAGTCACTGCCCTGTTTTCTGTGTTAGAGGGTTTTGAAGGGAATAAAATGAATATCTAAGCCTTCCACCTACTATTCAGACCTGTGGCTCAATGGAAAGGATGCTTTAGAGAATAAATGATGTTTCTTTGTTGTTTTTTACAGCTTGTAAATGCATGGAAGAAGAGAATGATGATGCCTTAGGGCCAAAACAAGTTAAATTTCATGTGTAAGAAGGGGTATTGAGGGGTGGCTTGTGAATATACATTTGGGATTGCTTGAAAAATTGTTTGTGAAGTTGGGTCAAGGTATTTGAAGCCTTTTGGAAGCCTTAGTTGGGTCAGATAGACCTGGGAGTATTGATTTCCACTATAACCCTTGTTTTGTGCTTGGAAAGGAAGGGTTTCTTAGAACAACGTTTAGAAAGACTTGAATCCAATAACTAAGGGTGGATTTGGTGTTGTTTGGGCATTGGAGTTGCTTCCCCAAAGTTTCAATGGATTTGAAAAACTCTAGAGGGTACTCCCTTTGTAAATCAAGCCTATTTGAGTAGCCCACGCAGGGGGTGTTGAATTGAATCTCATAGATGTTGCAAAGGAACATATGCAATATTTTGACATAGTGAGATACTTGGTAAATGGTGTTTAAAACTCAAATGTTTTTCTATCTTGAGGTGCTTGTAAAGATTTATACCTAATTTTTGTGTTTGGAACCTTAGAAGGATTTTGAGGGTGAGTTGATGTCCAAAAGTTGATATCCTTTGAATAAGTGTTTTATTTGTTGAGTTGTGATCAGATTGGAGGTTATTTGAGTGTGTTCACCACCCATCTACATCACTTATCTTCAACGGTGCCTACAAAATCAAAATAATTCTTCATCTCTGTTATCCAATCAAGCAATTCATTCGAATCCAAATTACCACTATAATCTGGTGGATTGAAATGTGGCTTGGTATTTGCTCTAGTTAGGGCTCGTATGAACCTCTCTTCCCCCTAATCCAGGCTAGGTTGATCTTCTCTTCCCCTTTCTTTCTGTACTTCGACCTCTTCATCACTCACATCATCAACTAGTCGACCTCTCCTTTGGGCCGTTTTGACTACATCTAATCTAGCAACAATTCCTCTCAACATCTCTATTAAAGATGGGTCTAAATTTCCATGCGATCCATTTCCTCTAACATTTCTTCTTCCCGCCATATTTACTCAAGTCCTTTGCAGCTGCAGGTTGGATCCTTAGTCTACCACCCCATAACAAAACTTCAACAGGACTCCGCGAATTCTAGTGATCTCTCATCGATCAAATCTCACTCTAATACCAATCTAGTGCAACCATGGTAGGATGGTCCCCATAGAGAAAAATCCAAACCATGCAACAAGATTCACACAACAAAAGCAACACAAAATATGGAGGAAAATGCAAATTCATACATTCTTATTAACATAAGATTCCGTTACAATCGGCCGACAACATTTGGGATTACTGATTCGACCCACATGCCTGACATAACATGCTCAAACTACAATATTCATATGTGCTCCTTAATGCGACCAAAAATATTGCACATCAAAACCTATCTTTCTTAATTCTTCCTTCTTAATGATCTATTACAATGATTTATATCACATCCAGAGATCTAGAATCATCCGCATCAGCCAAAGATCATTACAATCTCCAATGAAAGAAAATGTAAGTGTGCATTAAATAGGTCAGCCTCAAATTTGAATTTCACCATGGTGAATGCATGAGGTGAAGTGTGGACCTATAATTAAGGTTGAGGACACTCCAAGAAACAATTTGAATCACACCATCAAGATCCACAAGTTATAGGAAGGATCCACAAGTGATCAAACTAGCTGTTAGGCCTAAAAATTATTCCGGTGTTGGTTCAAGAAACTACCATTAAATCTGGAAGCGATAACTTGCTGGAAAAAGATCCAATCATGCTCAAATATTGGAATAAGGAAAATGAACATGTGCATGATGTAAATACAGATCCACGGGGTCTAGTGAGAAAATATGATGAATCCACCAACTTGAGCTAAATAAGAATTGAACAAGAACAAAACTGAAAGAAAATATTTTTGGTTGATGCAAGATTTCCAAGAACTAAGGATGCTCCTACATCACAAGATGGGACTCATCACTCACAAATGCAACATCTCTACAAGAGAGTGCATCAGAATGAAGGGTAGATTCATCATTCACAAATGCATCATCTCTAGAAGAGAGTGCATTGGAATGAACATAAGGTAGAGTAATGTTAAGAAAGGTATCAATGATTTCATCTTCTTGCAACAAGATATCCTTTAAAGCAAGAGGAATCTCTTGAGAAGGATCAAAGATACAAAGTGACATGGGAAAAGCCACGCCACTATCACATGCATGAAATGGAATATCATTAACACTTTGAATAGAATTAGATATTACACTGATAAAAGAAGATATTAAATTCATTTTGAAAATATTAAGTTAAATATGATAAATAATGAATAAACAAGTCGGTTGATCCAAAACTGAGAAAAATTGAAAATCCAAAATTTTTAGATTTTGTCAATATTTTCTAGGTTCTAGTAATTTGCATTTTTGGAGGTATTTAGAGTAGAATTTGGGGTCATAAATTGTGTTAGTCCCTAAAATTTGGTTGCCGAGGGCACAATATTTTAGGGACTGAATTAGTCCTCTTGGAGACCTTTCCAATAGTGCAAACGGTTTTGAGTTCCAAGTATTGAGTCAAAAGTTATAACCGAACCAAGTTGGGGTAAGTAAATTCTTAGTTTTTTGAAAAATATTGTGTATCATGTCAGGTTCACCAAAATTTAGAGAAGCGGTATTCTCTACTCATGAGTCTCTTTATTCTTAAGAGATTCCCAAGGGGTGAACTGCCCTAAACTACCTCAAGGAACAACATGAGAGTTTCAGAATCAGAAAGAGCAGGTTAGAGATTTTCTCGACAAACTGATAGGCTCTTGTCCAAAGGACGTTAGCACATAATAAGGATGACAACATGGTGCATTGGAATCCCAAAGGCGCATTGGCATCTCGTACGAACTAGAGAATGATAATATCTCAGAAAACAACAAAGTAACTACTAGCAATCTGATTGCTAAGAACTTCTAGAACATGGGAAAGTAACAAAAAGTAATAGAACTAAAATAGAGTAAAGTAAATGATAAAGTAAGAGAAGATAGACAAATAGGAAGCTCACAAAAAACCCAAGTAATGGAGCCTCCAACAAATGAATGTCTTCAATACTTGAATGCATAAGATTTGGAGAAAATGTTGGGGCTGTATAGGGGTTTGCCTCAGTCAAACCCCTATTTTGGTGTTCCCACCTCCATGGATATCTAGATAGATAGAGAGAGAAATAGAATGAATGCAAGAGTGATAAAAGCAATCCCCGCTTGAGAAGGAAAACCCGTATCACAAAGTATAGGTGATAAAAGAAATCCCTACTCGAGGAGGACAACCCGTATCACAAAATGTAGAGATGCAATGGTTAGGGGATATGTGAAATCCCAAGATTCTTGCAAGCACAAGATAAGGGAGATAGAGCTGCTAGAGCCAAGGGACACAAAAGGAGCTACAAGAGCCAAGAGTGTTTCAAAGACTGTTGTAAGAGATTGAGAGTGTTTGAAGCTACTGTAGCAAGCTATATGGAGCTGTGCAAGCAAGATAACAAGAGAGAAATGCCATAGCCAAGGCTGGAAAGAAGCTAGAAGCACAAATGAATTGAAAAGATAGATTTTAAGGAGAGAAAAGAAGCAAAAAGAAGCTTCTCGGGCAGTTACAAGGCATCCCGAGCCATTACCACCGACAAAAGTAGATGACAAGTGACAAACATGCTCAGAAACGGTCATTTGAATGTCAAAATGTCATAGGATTCTAGCACGACATGCAAACGCCCACATGACATGCTAGTGTCTAGACAAATCACGCTACAAAACTACACAAACATGAAAATCATAATGTTCGACGCAAAGCAAATGTGCAAGGGTAGCTGCTAAAAAGGGGTTTTTGAGCATCCTGAGAAGGAAAAGGATGATGCAAGGGCTAAAATGAGCCTACACAAGTGCTAAGAGAGTGGTCACTAAAGTGGATGCAAGAATGTATGTGGAATTGCAAGGGGTGCAATTTTACGACAGTACATGTACAAGTTGGCATGTTATAGTCAACAAAACAACAATTAGTTTGGAATAAGATGAATTCCTTGTAGCACCAAATGTCTCTAATTTTTTAAGTTAGTCTATTGCTAACACTTGTCTTTCTTCTAGGTGGTTGATATAGGTGAGGAAACAAAATTGAATAAAACAAGGGTAGGTGGATTGAGAAAGACGCTTCAATAGACGTGAAGCTTCTGCACTAAATATAGGTGATTCTAGCTATCATAGCTTGAATTGCAAGTGTACTGGATAGTTAAATTTCCAAAATTTATTTTGTATTTAGAAGTTTTGATTTATTTATAGATGAGATTCTTAGTGTGGGGAATGCAAACAATTTGCAATTTAATTTAAATAAAATAAATGTTACATTATTGTGTATGTATTATACTAAATTTTTTACGTGATTCATGTTTCCTCCTTGAAGTGTGAGTGTTACATGGGAAATGCTTAAAGCATTAGTGAAGGGTGATATTGCATTCTTTTAATTATCCTCCTCATAATTGATTTGTGTTAATTTAGTATGATTTCTCCAACACTACATCAATATGATTTATTTCCCAAAATAGAACAGGAACCTTTGGATCCTTAGTAATTGGATCAAATATATTTTGAAAAGAAAATCATATTTATCATTTTACATTAGAGTATGTATCCATTTAAATCATGTATCTTTGTTCAGTTGTGAAGCATTGTTGCATAATTGGGTTTCATAAGGTTGTGATTATCGACAAAACACACCTATGTACATATAAAAACGCACAAAACCATACATAAAAACATACATAGAAACATTCATGTAACATGATGAGACGACATAGTGTGGGATTTTCCAAATGGGGGATAAAAGTGATGAAACCGACAGACGAGAGCAAACATGATAGTGACCGAAGAAAGAAGATAATGGTGCCATCAGGTCAATTTTCCTGCCTTCTTCCAGCCGATAAAATTGGGCCTCGTGGCTATTGCGAGAAGCTATTATTTTTAGAGCTTTTTTTTGGAGTGGGAATTGGAGGCAAACTAACATTTTTGTTTTCAATTTCAAGAAAGAAGGTGGAAAACACTCTACATTTTCAATCTACATGTTGAAAGCTGAAGGTTGGAGTGGATGTGGAGGAGTTGGAGGAGAAAACTGACCAAATCGAGATGAGGGGTACTAACCAATTGGGTTGCAGAGGGTTTTACAACACTATTTAGGTTGCTTGTTTCTTAACACCTAGGTTTTCCAACATGAATTTTTATAAAATAGAATGAAGTATGTACTATGAATTACACTATGTATTAATGGTTAATAGAGTCCACCTTTAATGAGAAATGTGTTATTTGATAAATAAGACCCCATCTATATGTTTGTATATTTGCATTTCAAGACAAAGCTTGGGTATAAGTAAAGGAAGGCTTGAAAACACATTATGTTTCACAACCTGCACTACACAACGTTCACCACTGTCAACAAGTTTATTCATTATTGCCAATAATGGCAAGAAATTGGTGTTCTTGCTATTTTTAATGCACACCTACATATACGCTCGCTTAAAAACCACAAGATCTTTGGTATTTTGTGATGTGGAGGTTGAAAAATGTAGTGTGTTATGAAGCATGTGATTTTTTATATCACACAAGCTATGAAAGTTTAATTGTCTACCCCAAAGCTTGGTCCATGCCATTAAGTGTAGTTGAAAAATGACAGTGTGTTTTCAAACCTTTTATTTGTGTGAGTACATTCAAAGCTGAACATATAACAACCGAATTGGTTAGTCACACATGAGCTCAATTTGGATAGTTTTCCTCATTTGTGATAGTTCTAGATTGAACATTAAAATTGCAAAATTATAAAACCCTCCACAAAAAAACACATAATGAACTCTGCATATCAAATAAAAACCAATTTTTGCAAAGGAAAACCCTTGGAAACCTATTAATGAATACCACTTTTTGCAATGAATATCCATTCAATTCTTCAAAGTCCCTAGGAAGAATGGAAAAATGGCTTATATTTTTGGCAGATATACATACCTTCTAGCTAGTTTCCCACACATCAAATGAGTTTTGGTAGGGAGAGTGGCTACTTTGCTTCATCCTCCAAACGCTTGCAACTCCTTTCCGTGCTCCCCAACAACCTCCAAAATGTGAATGTCGAAAGTGGCAACATTTTGCACTTTTGTCCATTATGAATTATGATTTTTAAAACATGATGACGGTTATGATGCATCTGACATGTGTTTTTGTAGGGCTCAAATAGCCTATTCCAATGGGAAAATGCCAATCTACCTACAAAGTATAGTAAAATCAAGCTATTATCCTTGAAAAAATGTATGTCTTGGACATGATAACATAATCAGACATGTCATCCCTAAAAAAGGGCAATACATTATCATGTGTAAACCATGCAATTTTTTAGGGAGATCACCTTTTGTAATTAGACGTGGCTATTCTCCCTAGAATAATGCATGTCAGATGCATCATAATATACAAAAAAACATACACCACATGATGGGATAGCATAGTGTGAGGCCTCCCAAGATGGGGGATACAAGTGACGAATTTGGCAGATGGGAGGAAATGTTATGGTAATGGAAGTGAGGAGATAATGGTAGTGTCAGCTCATTTTTCCTCCTTTCTACCAGCTGTGACACCATGGCGGAAGTTCAACCATAAAACTCGTCGGCCTGTTGGCTTCTATGAGAAGCTATAATTTTCATTGAATTATGTGCACCTGTGGGCACTGGAGGCGAATTGACATGAGTAAGAACTATGTTCTACATTGTAATAACTATTGTTTTTTGAGAAGATGTGTTCAAATATGATATTTTACCAAATAATTGGAGGTTGGAAAACACTCTATATTGTGAGTTCTTTCATTTTGCATGTTGAAAGCTGAAGGTTTGAGATCATAGAGTGGAGTTGCATGTGGGGGATATATAAAACTATCTAAATTCACCTAAGGGGTGGGTAATGAATTGGGTTGTTACTTGTCAAGGGTTTTAAAATAGTATTTGGGTTGTAGGTTTCATAACACCTAGTGTTTTCCAACCTGCAATCACACATTGTTGGCCTTATCGTTGCACGAAAAGGTCGATCTGTCATTTCTTGATACAAGCATTAGATAAGATCCATAAGAGGAAATTGAACCATATCATGAATCACATAGTCAATGCTAATTGAGGGGTGGAAGCACCGAGCTTCCAACAATTCCCCCGCCCCTAGCGTAACCACAAGATTTGAACCCGCAACTTGACTCTAATACCAATTATAATAAAACTAATCATGATTGCACAACATGACATCAAGATCTACAGATGATACCATTGGAAAGCTCTTGAAAACCCACATCAAATATGCAGCCTATTTTCTCCTCTAACCTCTAGAAGTAACCTCTATAAAAACATGACAATATTTCATGACAACTGGGCATCTTTGGAGAAACATTGCAATATTTATAAAGCAATCTCTTCTCTCTAGCACACATCACCGAATCTTCTAGAATCTGATCCACTAAGCTCCATGATGTCAAAAGGTGTCATCGATGTATGATGAAGAGAAGAGAATGTTTTGCAAATGAGAAAGGTATGCTCCAAATTTTCCCAGTTGTCATGAAATGTTGTCATGTTTTTATAGAGGTTACTTCCAAAGGTCAAAGGAGAAAATGAGCTGCATATTTGATGTGGATTTTTTGAGAGATTTCTAGTGGTATCATCTACAAATCTTGATGTCAAAACAAAACAAAAATGCACAGCATATGGGTAGGGTGGAAAACACAGTGGGTTTTATGTTATTTAATTCTAATTCGTATGGTCAAGATGTGAAAGCTAATAATTTCTTTGATGCAGGTATACAAGATGTCACGTAATGCATAAGCATGGGTTTGTAGTTGGTTGAACAATTACCACCCGTATCTTCCATGTAATGTCCTCGCTCGGATAGAGGAATTGAGTCTCCCATATAGGTTGTGGGAAAAGATGTTAAGGAGAATTGACAGAAAAGGCCAAAGTGTAGTGATTTCAAATATCATAATTATGCCCATTTCTTTAATTGTGTCTATGGTGTATGGGAAAAAATGAGAATGGATGTTGAATATCACAATCTACAAATAAAGATTTTAAATTTTTGTGGCTGGCCAATTCATTTTTACCAAGAGATGCGATACCTTTTCCTAGTTGGATGCATCTGGAAGGTATCCATTAAACCAACAATAATCATCTAAAAGCAAAATCTTCCCAAGGAGTTGAGCTTGAAATTTATGAGATTCCTTAAGGGGGAATCTTGAATTATTCATCACATGGTTCATGTCGAGGAATGGTTGCTTGCTGTGTTCAAATTCAACTACACTATCAGGTTTGATGATCAGTTTTACTATAATTGGTATAAGAGCTAGGTTGCAAATTTGAATCTTGTGGTCACGCTCGGGGCTGATTGTTGGAAGCTTAGCACTTCCACCCCTCAGTCAGCGCTGACTACATTATTTGTGATATGGTTTAACTAGCTCCCGTGGATCTTATCTAATGCTTGTATTGAGTATTAATAGGTCGACCTTTTGGTGTAACGACAAGGACAACACACATAGACAATATGAATGTAATGACAACTTTTTGGTTACTTACACAGTAAGAACCCAATTGGTTGGTCAAACCTTAGGTGAATTTGGATACTTTTATGTATCCTCCATCTATAATTATATTGACAGTATGAATTTCTTGTAAGCCTTTTGTTTCGTAGATAATAAGAATGTAATGAAGTTCACCTTCAAAATATATAACTCTTAGTTACAGTATAAATTGGATTTGAATTTCTTAGTATGATTGAAAGAAAGAAATGCACAAAATAATGGTAGATTGGAAAACATAATGTGGGTTGTCAGTTATTTCATTTTGTATGTTTAAATTTAAATGGTTGAGAGCATGGGGAGGAGTTGTAGGTGGGGGATGCATAAAACTAACTAGATTGACTTGAGGGATGACTAACCAATTGGGTTGTTATGTGTAGAGGGTTTTACAACACTATGTGGGTTGCAGGTTTCTTAGCACCTAGTGTTTTCCAATTTCATTACATTCTTACTATCTACAAAGTAAAAGGTTCTCAAGACAATTAAAAAAATATCAAATTGAGGCGAGGGGTGACTAACCAATTGGGTTGTTACTTGTAAATGGTTTTAGAACACTATGTGGGTTGTAGGATTTATATAACACCCAATGTTTTCCAACCTGGAATTTCACAAAATAGTATGAATGTCTTGAAATTTTTTATTTATTTAGACTATACGAATGAAATGAAAGGCACCTTCAAAATTTACCACAACTGTTAGTTATAGTAAAAATTGCAATTCAGTATCTTCATGTGATTGAAAAATAAATGCACAAAATAATTGCAGTGGAATACACATTGGGTTGCGAGTTAGTTCATTCTATAGGTGGGGGATACATAATTGAAACCAAATTGAGCTGAGGGGTGACTAACCAATTGGTTTGTTATGTGTATAGGGTTATACAACACTATTTGGGTTGTAGGTTTCATAACACCATCTCAATTGCAACCTACAATTTTTCGACAATATGAATGTATTGAAAACCTTTTTTTATTTAGAAAAAAAGAATGTAATGAAAGGAACCTTCAAAATTTATCACAAGTCTTAAGTAGACTAAAAATATTGCTTCAAATTCCTCTTATGATTGATGAAAGATATGATGTCTCACAGTAGACGCTGCAATAAATTTTGAAAATTTAACTATCCATAACACTTGCAACTGTTTTACATTATACAACTATCCAGGGATATGTTCTTTAAAATAGAAAGTGCTTTGTATAGTGATGAGTGTTGTTGAGATGGTCAACACACTTGACAGGGTGTGTAGTGGCGCATCTCCTTTAGGATGGTCGTGTTCGACAAACATGCGAGTAAGATCTGCTAATTACAAGATGCAATCAAATGTATAATTTTAATCTCTGACAAGTAGTTATGATGTTGACTAGAAAGTGAGAATGTTTTAATTAGGAGGCAACAACCGTTGTATAGAGGGCGTCCCCTCATTTTAGGAGAATGTTGAATGTTGAGGTAGTGATGTGTTTGGTAATTGATTGTGAACTTTCAATTACCCTTTACTTCCAATGCATCAATCAAAATGCTTTATAATTTCAGTTAGAAATTTCATGTCTGATATGAATATGCTAATTTTGACAGTATATCTTTCATTTGATTTAGGTCAATAATCGAGGAGATGATAACTCTCTTGCCATAGTCCACGACAAAGAGGAAGATCATGCAAAGGGAAAACCTAAGGATGAGGAGTGTGTGAATGAAGCACATGGTGATGTGAAGGATGGGAAGGTAGATATAATAACTCAATTATTGCATAATTTGGTTGTGTGTATATGTTGTGCATTCGATTTATTTTAATATTAAATATATTAAGCTATTTTCTTTTCTATTTTTTCTATACAGGTTGTTGCTGAATACAAAAGAGAAGTGGAGAGTGCGAGATACATATATTACTTTATTTTAAAACAATGTACAAGAAAATTTCATGATTAGAAAATTTTCAACATGCATAGGATTCTAGATGACCATCATTCTATTCTCACACCACAAAAGCATGGCCAAAGTGCATTGGGGGGGAACCAAAATGTCCCCTCCTCCCCCTGAGAAATTAAAAAAGTTATCTTTAAAAGAAGGTGGATAATATGGAGTACCAATTGAAGCTACGAGATAATATCTAGTAGAAGTGTGTTATTGAAAGGGTCTATATAAAGTATGGTAAACAAATATTTCATCTACTTCCTAAGGAAAGGATGATGTGAAGGAGAAAATGGTGTTATACAAAAGTGAGGAGAACAAGGAGAAAACAAGGAAAATAATATTGTTGTTGCAGGAGAAAAAGAGAAAGGACAAAATGGTAATGTGGAATTGAACTGTTAAATCTAAATTTTGGTTGGTTCATTTTTTTTTATGCATACAAGGTTCACTTAAGGTTAACTTACATGACATTACAGGGTGATGGTCAACAAGCGGTTGCTACCCGTTGATGGTTTTTTTAGCACTGCAACAACATAGACATAATACAAGTATCCTATCTCTCTTGAAAGTTAAATTTTTATGTAGAGAAGGGGTGGTTAGCTTCAATATGATCTAAAACAACTAATTCTTCAAGCCCTCTAGTATTTAATGGTGGGTTCTTACACACAAGGCCTCAACTTCTAGTAGCACTCCATAACAGGTTTTTCCATCTCAATTTCTTGTGCAAACCTCAAACCTAGAATGTAAATACAGTTTTGGATACCCTTTATGGATTTTTTTAACACACTTAATTTTTAGGTGGGGTTGTTTTGGAACAAAATACCCTAATTTTGATTGTTCTACTTCTTTAGGCCTAATTGTTTGAACAAACTTGGTAGCACCAAATGGGGTTTTTCGGCCATTATTTTTAGTGCAAACATGATATCAAAAATGTAAACACGGTTTCAGATAACCATTTGGTCTTTATACAACATACCTCAAAATCAGGGGTGGTCACTTTGTATGGAACCCTTCAAAAATTGGTTTGTTTGCTCACTTTTACCCTAACTAGGGTTTCTGACAGTTTTTAGTAAAATGGCTCTAACTTGCTTGAAACGTAATGAATTTGAGTGATACAAAAAGGAGAATAAAGTAGATTCATAGAATCACAAATTAAAAAAGGTTTTAGGCCATGGTGAGTCCATAAATTTACATACCAATCATCAGAACAGAGAAACATGTTTCAAAAATGCAAAAAATAGAGATGTTTTATTATTCCAACCTCAATATTTTGAATAACCACCACTTCTCCACCACCTCTAAAATTGTGTTCAAACTTACAAATCCCTTTTAAGTAATTTCAAACAAATTACCAATAGTTACAAACTAATTTTCAACTTCCAACTGTTCGTATTCCACTTGACAACAAAAATGCAAAAGTTGTATTGACAACTTTTTGCAGCTTTTTGCAACATTGACATCTTTTTACAAACTGACCCCAAATGACCCAAAAATATAAGAAATGGTCTTAAAAGAACTTATTACAAGAAAATGAATTAACTAACACAAAATACCAACTCTTTGACCCCTTTTGACATGAAGACCTGGGTGCCCTGTGTTAGAACTGTAAAATTTTGAAAATTTTATAGTTGCCTATACTCATAAGTTTCCAAAGAAGCCCATATCATGAGTATAAAATTAATATAATCTACTTTGCATAATATATTCTCCCCTGTTCTAGAAAGTTTTTATCATTTGGTCTTACAGGATTCACCTGATCCCTAGCATTTGAATATATGTCATATCAGCATGGGATGATGTATGTCTCTTCGATCCATAAATCATTTTATACTAATGCATATATTTTTTAGTGTATCGGCAAGAGGTCGGGAATGTTATGCCGATGAAATTTCATTTGAGGATACACACCAGGAAGATGCAGTTCACAGACTCAAAAAACAAAAAGGTTCTATCGGCGAGATAATGATCATTAGGGTGATAGTGAGAAGTCATATCAAGCTTATATATGTCTTACCGCTTGAAGTACAAGGAAATATGTCGGCCATACCAACGCCATCAGAGTAAAATTCCTAAGGTCAGACCAAGACATCCATCCAGCCTTTCTGATAAAGCAAAGGAGGATTCTGTCATTAGGATAATGCTATCGGGATGAGTTCAAGGTGTCTCGTCGACCCTCCATGACACACCGACGAAATTGCATCAGTAAGGGACTTGGCGATATGTTAAAGGGAATGATCATCAGAAAGACATGATTCATGGTCTCGCCGATGAAGAAATTCATCGGCGAAATAAAATTTAGCGGAGAGAGATAAGAAGGTCATA
The DNA here is from genome assembly GCA_007258455.2 of Sequoia sempervirens. Taxonomy (NCBI): domain Eukaryota; kingdom Viridiplantae; phylum Streptophyta; class Pinopsida; order Cupressales; family Cupressaceae; genus Sequoia; species Sequoia sempervirens. The sequence continues at coordinate 103,865 of VDFB02153802.1, forward strand.
CCAAGTGTAGTTCCATTGGCAAGAAAACCGTCATGTCTTAGCGATCAAAATTTCTGAAGAAAACATACAGGAAGGATTAGCTTGGGGATCTCATTGATAAAGAACAAAGGAAATATCTTGGTGAGATATATATCCTTGGAATAAGCTTAGGATTCTCTGCCCGACCTACTAAGTCACAGCGATAGGTCTGCACTGGTATGAGTTATAGCGATATACTTGAGACCGAAGGAATAACTCTTGAGGAGACTCATAACACCAGTGAAACTGCAAGACATCTTAGCGATATATGATCTCTTGCTAGCGAAGATACAAGTGAATCAAAATAACTATCGAGAAGACTTAGGGTGTCAGGGAAACTGCAAAATGTCTTATCGGGTGTTTAATGAACATTGGTTAAGGCCCGAATAAAAGGATCACCCAAGATTTGAAAATGTCTTGCCAAAAAGATTATGTGATGTGACAGTGAGAATTTAAAAAAAAACCTGCTACACTCATGCTTTAGCTAAAACATTAATGGCGCCACAGAGCATAAGTGATTTAATCAGTCAAGGAGAAATCAATTGAAAATATTATTGTAGAATTGATAACAGAGGAAGCAGAGGGGCGAATGAGGGATCAAAGCATTCTTTCAGCTCAAAGGTTTTGAGCAAAATACAGTAAGTTCTTTGTACCTTAATTTTTGCAATTTTGAAGAATGGAAGCCACTAGTTCAGGAAAATCAAAGGGTAGAAAACATGGGGAAAGTAGTCAGCCTAAGGGGAAAAAATAGAAAGTCAAAATTGGGCCAAAGGGCATTGAGTAAAAACTGAGTCAAGATCTTATCGACCAATTACCTAGCTCTGGACCCAAAGCCAGACGATCTGTGCAACTTAGGGAAAAAGTGGATAAATTAGATGAGAAATGTAAGCTCATAGGAGATATTTGGACTCCAATAAGAGGTTATGAGCTACTTAATTTTCATTACTATCAGAGGAATCACTTTGAACCAGTATGTAACCCATGGAGGCTTAATCTAGGGAAGTTGGTTTTCCCTTAATGTATTTGTCAATGTAGAATTGGTGAGATTGTTGGCCGCCCATTATAATTCAAAACTCAAAGCTATCTGTGACCCATCTGGGAAACCATTGATACACATATCAGAAGATGCAATAGGCAAGGTCTTCAAATTGGAAGGGGTATGCAACGAAAAGATCATATGTGAAGAATTAGAAAAGGAGTTCGAGAGGATGGACACAATTTATAAAGGTTGGAGGTTGCCATTGCACATAATTAGACAGGGCTGCAAACCAATTCCGCTAGAGGACAGTAATGGACCCCCATTCCATGTTGATATTTTTGAGCCCTATATGAAATACACTTATTTCTTGGTAGGTCAAGTATTGGGAATGGAAGTCCCTGAGTATATGTCAATTGTGCCCATGATAATTTCAACAGATGTTTAGTATCACAACTCTAGATCTTTTGATTACACCTCATACATTTTTAAAGGGCTTGATTATGGGTTGATGGCAGTAAAAGGTGGAGCCCCTATCTTACATCTTAGGAATTATTCACTCTTGATGCACATAGCATTATATTTTGGACAGGAGTTAGGGTTGTGGCCTAAGGAGATGAGAATTTCACAATTTGACAAGGAAGGTATGTTATTGCTTGTTCAATTATGGACTGGTATTTGGGACAAAAGGTTTGCTAATTCTTGTTTTGTACACTTTGAGGAGTATTTTGTAAAGCCATTGTACAAATTTTATAATCATCCATGTGCTTATTCTTTATCTAATGAGATAAAGAGGTTTCTTAGACCTAAGGACTTCAATGTGCCAATTAGTCACAATTGGGGGGATTGGTACTATTTAGAGGATGCTACCATGATTAGGGTATATGGATGTGAGGATGCCCCATTCATTTTGCGTAAAAAAGTTCTGAACAAGATTGCATACTTGGAAATCATCAGGCAAATGGACTTTTCCAATGTTATGAATTTGAGCTCTTTTGGAAAGTAGGCAGGCTTTTATGCCTAGTACACTATGCTTTGCTGACTTTACTATATTGGCAAAGGAAGGGTACAATTTGATTCTTGATAAGTTACTGCAATACAACATGAAAAGGGGACCACCAAGAAAGAAATTTGATCCAAAAGGATATATCAATTCTACTAAACAAAAGATAAACTTTGGAGGGTATCATCATGTGCCCTATCAATTTGATGACATGATCAAGAATTTGGAAGTAGAAGAAGTAGAAATGGTGGTTGAAGAGTATAATCAAGGGTTACAAGATACAGAGCTGTTATCTTCTAGGGAGGAGACATCTGAGAATAATGTGCCACAAGGTCTATCTAATAAGATGTCAAGGTTGAGAACTCAGGATTACGTATGCCCTATCAGTGAATTGAGTGCTGAAGAGAGTTTAGATACAAATGCAAGGAAAGTTTAGTACAAGACATTTGTAGCAGATAATGAATTTGTGAATTCTCCTGAATTTAAGGCATTCCTATATAAACAAAAAGGAAAAGAGATAAGAGAAATGGTTGACAGTGTCACACCAGGTAATGAAGAATAGTTACTAAATGATCTAAAGTTGAGTGTGGAAAGAGAAATGGTAGGTATGACTCCTGAAAAGGGAAGGAAAATGTTAGAAAATGCTGGTGTTATGATTTTTTCGAGGTTGGATCTCAATTCTGCATTAGTTTTTGATACTTTCCTGAAGAACAATAATGCTACACACAAGCTCAGCCCGAAAAAGGTGACAAAAGTATATGCAGGGTCAAATACAATCTAGATGAAGGGTCATTAATGATTTTGGCCTTGTATCCACCTCACAGAAAGTCAGTTGTTATTGATACTGAGCAGGAATTTGGGCATGTTATGAATCTAAAGGTTGGGGAGGTTGACCTATGGAAACAATAGAGATTGGGATCAATGTAGCAAAATTGAACAAGGCCCAAATACAGATACTGATCAAGGAAAAAGAACTGTACAAAATGAATAATGAGAGAATATTGAGAGAAAATGACCGCCTAAAGGATTTGCTGGGAGTCATGATGGGATCATCCAAGCTGCTCACTCATGATGAAAGTTCATAGGAAAAATATCATTGGGAAGGATCAAGTGCATAATCTCAAGGGAAATGTGATGCACTTGTAGCGGCAATCAAGAAGAGACAAGCCAACCTAATAACTTGGTTGAATAAGATCTAGGGAATACACTCACATAATTTTATTGCATTACAGGAACTTGATAGAATAGATGGTAGGATACAAGAGAAGCTCCAGAAAATAAACCAAAGGGATGCTCCTGATAATGTGGCAATTGAGGCTACAAATCATCTGATGAGAAAGCACAAAAACTTCCTTGAAGAGTTGTGAGGGGATGCACAGGGATTAATTGATGCCACTAAACAAGAATTGACTGCATTCTTCGATGATAGAGGAAGATTAAAAGAAATGACTAAGTGGAAAGATGAAAGTGAATCGGTATTACAAGAAATTCTGAAGACAACTACTATGAAAGATACAACACTGGATGAAGCATGTAAACAAAATGAAAGATGGTGAAAATGGAGATCACAATTCAGAACACATTGGGAGACATAGATATGCATGAGCGCTGAGACTACTTGGATCATTTGTCAAGGATTCATTTATGGCTTAACAGAGCCTAATTACTTATTTTAATTTATTGTTGTTTTAACATAAGACATTTCTAAAAGGACGTGTCCTTTCGAATAGTTGATGTATAAATATCCATTTTTGGTGAGAAAAGGATATAAGCGAATAGAAAGAGTATACAATAGATTACAATGATTTAAAACTATGAGACTATGATGCATGCTTGAAAATATGGAGATATCAATGGAAATCATGTGATGTTGTGGCACACTTCTAGTATCCGTTGTTTGTTGTGTTAATTGAAAGTATTGCTGAAAGTTGTCTCCAAGGTTGATGTTTTCTAGTTATTTAAATTGATATAACAAACGTATATTCAATTTATCAGTGCACATTTTCTATATCTGTATGGTTTGATTAATTGGTTCTTTCAAGGAAAGATTAAATCCTTTTAGTCAATCATAGTAATTAGGGAATTTCATTTGGATCACTAAGAAGAACTTGGTAATCATATTCTTGCATGTTTATACAAGTTGTAAACTCAAATTTATATGTCAAAAAATTAGAGTATCTACCAGAAAAGAAGTTATTCATTTCAAATATTTCATTTGACTTCGTTACACTCAATAAGGCACTAGTCTCTTCCACTCTACCATTTAGTTTCATTCATTTTTTACATCTGTTAACTGAACATATTAGATTTTAGCCTTGATATTGCTTATACAATTTCTACCAAAATAAAATTCATTTATCCACTCCCATTTTCCATTGTGGATGAATTAATTTAGGGAATAAAATACAAATCAAGTCTGCCTCATTCATATAGGTGTGCTTGCCTAGGTCTAGCAACACCTGAAGAGAAGAAGGTTCAAACCATTTGGCCTTGTTTGTTACCCTAAAACACACCAATAGTTTGGCAGCCTATTGAGGTATTTTACCTCCGTTTTTTAGAGCTAACACCCTGCACCATACTCCCAAGGGAAAAAACAACTCAATTCCACTTGAGTGTAGGTTTTTTCTTTCTTCCTTGCCTTCCAATTCTTCTAGACCATTTCCTTGATGTCTTCGTGACTTTGTCTTTGTGTTTGTTGATGATGTTTTCTGCACAACAACAACTCAGACAGAATATGAAATCCTATCTCTCTTGAAAGGTAAATCTCTATCAGCAAGCCTCAAGAGATAACCCCAAGGTCTCTAATGTCAGGTCTTGACAATGAATAAACAACTCAGTGATAAATGTGAAAATGCTGGTAATCACAAAGGGACCTTACTACAAGCAAATACTGAATCTTGAATTTATTAGATCTAGAAATATGATGATACTTCAATCCTAAATCTAACTCAAATAATAAATAAATAACAAAAGATTAGGGTTTCAAAGAGATTCCTAAATCTAGCACTACTCCTAAGATTAACAATGCAAATGATGAAATACTTGAAATGGACCAATCCCTCATAAACTAATTCCTGCTTAACCAAGATAAATCTACAATCTCACATAAACAGTGCAATCTTCTAAGGTATTAGGATTTTCATATCATGAACATTCATCTAAGACAACCCAATTGAAATTGAAATGAATAAATCTCCACAATTGAACTAAGCACAATGAGTATAAAGGTCTAGGATAACTTTGCAAAGCAACTAACAATCAACTAGCTACAAAAAGTATGGACCAGGGACTGCTGCAAACACTTCAAGCATCAAATCATAAAAACTATTGAATCAGATCTAAATCTAAATCTAACATATATCTAAGAACCTTGAGCAATTTGAAAGATAGAATCATAAGAACCATGCAAGATAAGTCAACACAAAAGAGATCACCAGAAAATCACAATGTCTTCAATTGTATTGAATCACCCAATTTTAGCAACAATTCCAATGTTCTGTTACAACACTTGCTCAGAAATTGACTAACTTCTAACTCTGCTCTAATACCTAATTCGCTCTTGTAGCAAAAATATCTCTATCTGTGTATTCTATATGTTACAAATGAGGTGAAATGCCCAATTTGTAAGAACCTCCAAAGCATGTCGGCCCAGCCAAGGATTTACAATAATAAAATAGCCAAAACAAGTCAACCTCAACAAATGTTTACAATAATAAATGGGCATAAAACAGGTCAGCCCAAGGAGAATTCAAAATAGGATAAATATGCATTAAATGCTTGAACTCAATCCAGGTTAGCCTGGGATCTTCAATAAAATTTGAACTAATGCTCAAGTTTCAATGCAACCCTATATTAACTACCTCCCTACATTCTTATCCTGAGCGCACCTCACTAAGTCAGCCAAGGGGTGGCGTATCTTGAATTTCTTTATAGATTAAACTTCATCTCCAAAATTTCCTTAACAAACCAATCAAATTCAGCCTGCACTCAACAAAAGCCACCATCAATAATATCCATTATAACATGAAGATCAGAATTAGCCCATCATTAATAACATATTTTCTATCCAAATAAATTCAAACACAGATCAAAATCAACCCAGAAACATCGCTAAATTGAAATCTACACAGTCTGGGATTTCAAGCCAATCGCAGAATCCAGGCCAGGAAGGAAATTTTGGAAAAATCTGGCCCATGTGGATTTTCCCGAAGAAGGCACAAAATCAACAATTAATCACTAAAAATGAATAAAGGATGCATAAAGACTATGTAATTTATCAATTAAAAGCATGGAATAATAAGAATTTATCAGTAAAATCATCCATTTCATCCAATTTTCAAGTTTCACAAAGCTTCCCAGAAAATCCAGAAAAATCCGGCTGGACCGAAATTCTGCGAAAATAACGATACTGCATGAATTTCAGGAAAATGAGGGGAAGAAGGAGAGATCAGGAAAATCCGACCAGATAGGAAAATCCTGAAGTTGAAAGAAAACCCAAATATCGGCAATCTAACACAATCTCACTCAAATTGATCAAAGATCACAAATTTGAGGACCTTGGGCACGGAACCAGTTTAACCTGAACCTCGTACAAATCTTCTTTGAATCCTAGGTTCCTTCGAAAGCAAATTAAGATGCAATGGGGATACCCTAGGCATGAAACCCTAATCTTAACCATGAATGCACAAAGCAAGCCACAAAATGCCCAAACACATGGGAATTCAAACTACAAGCAAGTTTGAAATGCCAAAGCACCACAAGACCAAATATCACAACTCAACAGGATGCCAACGAGAAAGCAGAATGACAAGAATCCCAAAAAAACAAGTTAAACTCAGAAACCCGACGGCCTGACAAAAATCCAAAAAAATTCGGCCCAGGCAAAATTTCACGAAGGCCAGAAATCTTTGAACCATGGTGTAAAGCAGACCGAGCCAGACTTCCAGTGAAATCTAGGAAAATCCAGACGAGGTTGAAAATCCTGAACTTGGGTAAAAACCCAAACTTGGCCCAAAATTTAAGATTTTCAATGTGCAACTTGGGGAAAACACTTGGGAAAGAAAGATAAATACTTGAAGCTCATGCCAAGGCAATGCAAATCCCCAAAATCAAAGGGCTAAAACAACAAGAGTGAAAGCAAAAGAGGGTCCCTTCTTTCAGTGGGGCGTGCATGCAAAAACTGCACAACAGTGTCTTCCATTTGTTTACTCTATGTTGTCTCCTCAACTCCTTCTCTTCTCTTTTCTCTGCAAGGTATTCCTCTTTTGGTATCCTCCTCTGAACTTGATCTCTTTCAAGAGTTTGCTTCTCAATGATCTTTATCTCCTTCTCTAACAAACCTGTACATACATAATCCAATGAAAGATTAGAAATAAAACATTGATACCTAGAGGTCTCCTCCTTGTCTCCTTGCACCATACACTCCATTTCACCACCCAAGAGATCCTCCATGTGTGCTATTGTTGACTTAGGACTGAACTTGTCCTCCAAGGATTTCCTTCAAAAAATAACATCTTCTAACATTTCCATCTTAGTTGTTAATTGCTCTTGACTTTAATACACAAAGTAGTGTTCCTCCTTTTCCAAATCTACTATCTCCTTCCAAAGTATTTGATCAATCTTTGTATATGGACCAAATACTTCTTGACTTGGGGGCTGCATTCATCTTTGAACTTTTTATTTTGTCCTATTGCTGCAAACAACTTATCATTCATACCCATTCTTGATGCTGTCATCTTTTTCCTTCTTCTTTTCTAAATGATTTGCTTGATAGGCCATTTTACCTTCTTCCTTATTGGTAAATGTCAACTACTTTCTTGTTTTTCTCTCTCAAGAAGCTACTGCATCTCAAGTTCCATTCTTTTTTCCATTTCTTCTTGAATTTCTTTCATTTGCTCCAAGGCTTGCCTCAAATCTGCTATCTCTTGCTCCATATCAATTTGCTTTACCTCTCATCCTTCTTATTTATCTCACTTTTCTCTTTTCCTTTCCCTTGTTTTTTTCTTGGTGCCTCCTTACTCTGCAAGTCTCCACAGACTATTCTCCTCAACACATCCATTCTTCTTTCTCAAGCAAGTCTCTTTCACCTTGTTTCTTCTTGTCTTTGTGATACCTCACCTAGGTTTCCTCCTTTCTTCACTACCTAGTCTTTTGGAATCCAGGTTCTTACTTCAACCTACAAAAATACAATACACAAAAACTCCCAAAAACTTATCTCACCTAGATCTTTAGGCTCTGATACCAATTTGATGCAGAGCATGGTGGAGGTATCAAGACAATCAAAAATCAAACAAACTTAGCAACTTTGAAACTCTAACTTGGTGCCTTTCTCCCAAAACCTTGTGGAGGTATCAAGACAATCACATAGGGTCTGAATATGTAACTTTTATCAACTGAAATCATCTCCCAATCTTCTATCTACAAAACCCTATATCTACCTATCCTCCTAAACCTAATACACAGAGATATTAGGATAGGGCTTGATCAAACTCGACCCCAAATCTATCCCTTGCATCTTCAAACCCTACCAACATGAAAAAAATCCTAACTACTACCATTCCACCAATTTTTAGAATTTTCTATTGGTGGAATGGTCTACTAATTCATGGTTCTTCTCTCAAACCCTTAAAACTAGGGTTTCCTGACGGTTTTCAGTAAATTGCTTCAAACTCACTCTAATCTCAATGAAAAATGATGAAACCAAAACCAAAAGATAGCTAATTCATCCCTTAAACAATTAAAATGCAAGTTATATCATTTTTAGACCATACAAAATTGTACAAACTTTTGTAGCAATAAAACTCAATGTAAAACACAAAAAACATAGTTATTCTTTATTGTTTGATCACCAAAATTTCTCCAGAAGAATGCCTCAAACATCCCAAGGCATATTTGAAATATTACAAACCAAAAAAATGGTTCCAAACCATTTTTCAAATATCTAACCATTCATCTTCCCATACAAACCAAAAATGCAAATGTTGCTTATGCAACTTTGTAACTTTTTGCAAATCTTGACAACTTGACTAAAAACCAACCCTACATGACTTCTAACATGAAACATGGTCTAAATAGACCTTATTACAACCAAAAGTAACTCAAAATCATAAAATACCAACATTAGACCCCTATTTACAAAAAGACCCAGGTGCCCTTGCACCAAATTTCTATCAGCAAGTCTCAAGAAACAACCCCAAGGTCTCTAATGTTAGGTCTTGAAAATGCACAAACAACTCAGTGAAAATGTGATTTGATGGTAATCACAAGGGGAATTTATGGTAAAAAAAAGATTGAAACTACTAGATCAACAATGAGGGTTTTAAAAGACGTGAAAAAGAGAACAAACCCTAGAAAATTCCAAACTTGTGGTCAAGAAATTATATTTCATCAAATATAGCAATGTGAGTGATGATTTGTGAATCCTAAATTAAAAATGATCTAAAAAAAAATATGAAAAGATGAGGGTTTAGAGAGATTTCTAATCTAAATCCAAGGATCAATCATGAAAGAAATAGAGCATTGAAGGTGGACCAATCTTCAAAAACCAATTCCTTCTTAACCAAGATTAAATCTACAATATCACATAAATAGTGCAATCTCCAAAGGTATGAAATATTTTCAGATTGTGAAACATTCAATCATTCACCTAGAATGGAATGAAATACATAAAAATCCAAAATTGAACTTAAGTGCAACAAAGAATAGGCCCAAGATAACTTTACATAGAAACTTACAATAAAAAAATTGCTAAAAGTATGGACCAAAGATTCCTCAAACACCGTAAACACTTTATCATAAGAATGAATGAACTGCAACTAGCTCTAATTCTAATCTTAAACTTCACTTACTCAAACAACTTTAGAATAGATCTGAAACATAGGAACCATGCATAGATGAAATAACACAAAGAAGAGCACCAAAAGTAATGTATTCAATCATATTTACTTCACCAACTTTTTTGCAACAATTCCCGCATCTCATGTCTAACCTTTATAAATGAGGAGAGAGCCTCAATAAATAGAGTTTCAATACCATGTCGGCCTAGAGAAAATTAAATTAGGGTTTACATCTTAGGTTAGCCTAGAACAAGTTGGCCTTGGAATTTTTTCTAACTCAATTTAATTTTACAATATACTATTAAAAGGTCGGCCTTAAGATACATTAAAATCAAATAAAAGGCCCCTCTGGCATGAATCTCTATGAATGTCTGACTTGTAGCTCCAATCTGGTCAATGCAACACAAAGTTTGAGGTGATCATCATGGGTTGTCCTCTTTGTCCTTCTCTTATATTCCAAAAAGTTCTTGAAATTTTGAAAACACCTCCTCTAGGTCGGCCTGACTAGGAACTAAGACAACCTTCATTCTCAACTTGATTGAATTTATCTCCTCTTCATACTTAACCAAGTTTTTATTCCATTCTATTTGCATCCCTTGATACTTGTCCAGATGTGAAATATACATTCTTACATCATCTAACTAGTTTGATGTTATTGGCCCATCTTCAGTTGGTGAATAAATTTCATCCCACCATTTCCTTAATTGATCAATCTTTAGATTCTTGCCAAAAATTTTCCTTCATGTTACATTTTCAAGGAATGAAATGCAATTGCTTAGGATATCTTTCAATATACCCTATACTTTTAAAATATTTTCCAAGGCCCTATCCATGAGTTTCTTCTTCAATTCAAAATATTCTAGCCATTCCCTTGGCTTATTTTCATCTCCAGATGCAAAGATATTTTCATTCACAAGCATTTCCTTTAGAATTTCAATTATCTCCATTAACTTAGCCATAGAAGCTTCATCTGTACCATTACACTCTATCTCTAACTATTGCACTCCAGTTAAAAAAGAAGATGCTTTCTCATGCATATGCAAGACCTTCTCAATCAAGTCATCTCCTTTCTGACTAACATCAATTATCCACTATTGAGTGACTTGCAAAAAGACTTTCATCCTTTCAATTTCATTGATGACATCCTTTGACAATAAATCACTAGATACTGAAGCACTTACCCCATCCTATGCTTTTAGAGGTTTCACCAAGTGTTGGATGTATTTTTGTAACTCCACTTGTTGTAACTTTTCTTTTGCTTGGGTTTCACTGTCTAACCTTTTCAATATAATATCCACAGACTCCTTAAGATCTTCCTTTTCCGGTGCCTTTGTGGAAGGACCCAAGTTAATAGTCTCAACTTAGTAATCTGTTCGAGTGGCCTCTGTTGGATGTTGTGGTTGTGTTGCTAATATGTGGTTGTCATTTATTTCAACACTATTAGCATTAATTCATTAGAAGTTGTATATGTCAAGGATATTGAGAAAATTGTAATGAGATGAGTTGCAGGTTGTCAGTGGTGAAGTGAAGTTCAATATATCGAGAAGTTATGTATGTTGATGATCAGAGGTTGTGGACTAAAGGGTTTGTTGCTGAGTGTATCTAGTTTATCCATGTCAATTTTCAGAGATCCGTGTGAAGATTTGATTGAGTTATGAAGATTTATATTTCAACAGTTTTTTTGTTGCTTCAGTTTGTGTTCCTGATTGAAGATGATGCAATTTCAGTTAGTTTAGTTGCTACGGATGCTTCTCTAGTGATTCATGATGTTTTTGGATACTTCTATATTTTTCTCTATCTTTGTTGCACATCCGCATTGATCGTTGTGATAGTGGTTGGCGATTTTCTCTTGCATGTTCATGTTTTTCTTATTCTTGGCTGACATGGTGGTTGTAGCATGTTGTGGATCTTCGAGGAGTAATTAATTGAAGTGTTTTCACATTGGAGATGTTGATTTGGGTCTTCACTAAGTTGTTGCCAACCTTGGTTGATTCACATTAATAATCTTTAGTATTTTGGGCCAACAATTTATATTCATTTTATTATTTTTTTGAAGCTGACATGTAGGGATGAAATTTCTTATTGCGGATATATAAGAGTGATTGCTTATTTGAATTGAGGTGTGATTTTGTGTGTATATGTGAGAATATTGATCTAAATCATTTGAAGGCAGAGCAAAATGTGAAGAAGAGTGAAGAAGAGTAAAGAAGTGTTCATGCGCTTAACTGGAAATGTGATCAAGCATTAGCAAATGCTATTTTATTAGTTCAAATCCCTATGGATGTAATTAAATTCTTTCTGTAAGACAGTGTGTCTTCCTTTGGGTAGTTATCCCTATTGTAATTGAGTAGTGAGATCTAGGAATTGTGCTTGAATGCAAGTACATTCCCCATATTTTCATTTCTTATACTTTTAATAGGGTATAATCTTGTGGACTGACCTCCACTGTGGTTTTTCCCCTAACAGGGTTTTCATGTAAAAAATCTTGGTGTTATGTGTGTTTCTGATGTGTTGATGATTTATGATTTCATGATTATTAATTAGATAAGAGAATAATGTTAATAAGTTGAATAAGTTTTAAATTTTATGACAACTGATTCACCCCCCTCTCAATTTTTTTCCCTTGTGTTGCCAACAATTGGTATCAGAGTAGGTTCCTTGGAAGAAGTTTAATAGATTGATGTGATTCGGGATGGTGACTTACAAGAAGGATAGTCCAAGATTTGATGGAAAAAATTATTCTCTGTGGAAGACTCAAATGGAGTGTCATTTGAGATGCATTGGTGAACCCTTCTGGAACATTACATGTAATAGGTATGTTATTCCTCAGAATGGTCCTACTACTACTGCTGAGATTAGAGATGCTGAGTATAATATCAACGCTAAGGAAGCATTGTTGAGTGCCTTGGCTGATTCTAAGATGACAAATGTTACAGATCTAAAGATTGCTTATGAGATCTAGAAAAATTTGGAAACCTTGTATGAAGGTGATACTAATGTGAAGATTGCTAAGTTGCAGAGCTTGAAAGGAAAATATGAAAAGTTGAGAATGGCTAATGATGAGAACATTACTATTTTTATGCAAAGAGTGAATGAACTTGTGTGTGGTATCAGATGTGCTAGTGGATAGATAGACGAATCAAATATTATTGCTGAAGTGCTTAGATCCTTGCCTGATTCTTACAAAGTGAAAGCTAGTGCTATTGAAGAGCTTCAGACTGTAACAAATGTAACCAGAGATATGCTGGTTGGTAAGCTTACTGCTTTTGAATTGAGTGAATTTGGTGATGCCATTCCTAAGGTTGAATCTGCATTTAAGGCTACTACTTCTAGAAGAGATAGACACAAATATGATCTGGGTGAGAGTTTATCTAGAAAGACATTCAAGTATGAGGATGAAATCAGACAGATTGAAGAAGAAGAAATAGAGTTGGAAGAACTGGAAGCACTTATTTTCAAAAGAGTACCGAGAGGAAAAGGTAAGTATGAAGGAAAATTGCCTCTTAAATGTTTTTCTTGCAATAAGATAGGTCATTTTTGCATCAAGGTGTCCAAAAAGAACTCCTAAACCAAGAAATAACAAGCCTAGATTTCAAAAGATGTGTTACTATGATGCTGATGAAGGTGTGACAAATGATGAATCTAATAAAGGAAATAAAAGTGATGATGAATGGGTATTTATTGCTATCAAGGAAAACAATCCTGTATCTACTGAATCAACTAGTTGTACAAATGTGGAGAAAGCCCTAGCTGCTTGAGTTGAAGAGAAAGATGAATGGGTGATTGATAGTGGATGTTCATATCATATGATAGGAGATAAAAGTTTGTGATCTTGGGAAAGTATGATGGTGGTGTTGTGAGATTTGGTGATAATACAACTGGTGTGATTCGTGGCAGAGGATGCATTTCTCTTGATGGTAAGCATAATACTGATGATGTCCTGTACGTGGAAGGATTAAAGCATAATCTTTTAAGTGTTGGTCAAATGGTTGAAAAGCAATACAATCTTCAATTCAAGGATGGAAAGTGCATAATAATGAGTTCCAAAAATGTAATTGCATCAGGTACAAAAACAAAAGGTAATATCTTTCACTTGAGTGCTACTAGTAAAAGTTGTTTGATTGCTCAGGTTGATGAAAGTTGGTTATGGCATATGAGAATGTGTCATGTTAAATTTGATAACATTGTCAAGATATTCTACTAAGGCTGTGAGAGACCTACCTAAGTTGGTGAAACCGACTAATGCCATATGCAAGGAATGTTAGTTAGGAAAGCAACTAGAATTTCATTTCGGAGCAAACAACATTGTTCAAATGAATTGTTGGAACTTGTACATACTAATCTATGTGGTCCCTCCAAAGTCATAAGTTTACAAGGTTACATGTATTTCATGTTACTCATTGATGATTATTCAAGAATGGTGTGGGTTACTTTCTTAAGGGAGAAATATGAAGCACTGGAAAAGTTCAAGACCTTTAAGGCTATGGTTGTGATGCAGGAGCATCCTTGGGACGTGGCAATCTTGCATCACCCAAAAATAAAATAAAATTTAAGTTGTTCTTGTTATTTCCTTTCTAGCATGCAATTTCATGTTTTTCAGGCCTGAAGATCATTTTTGTTGTTCGCGGATCCCTCTTGTGCTTCATTCTAAGTTCTTTGGTCGATGAGCGATCTCTCTTTGGGTCTACACCTCATTCTATGCTTTCATCGAACGTAAATCCTTGGAGTAAGCCAACTTGTGTTCTACACATTACTTGCTCTTTGTTAGCGATTGTGGATTGTTGTGGATCATTCCCGTTGTTTGCGGATCTTATTGGTGTATTCTCTAATGTTCTTGGGCTTGTGTCTGATCTTTCCATTGGGTCCGCACCGCGAAATTGCATTTAATTTGTAAATTACTGATGTTGTGGCTGACTTGGTTATTTTTCACACGTTACATTTTATTTGTTATGATTATTCTCTACCCATGGCTGATGTGAATCATTCCAAAGCTCCAATTGATGTATATATCGATGTCTTAAACCATATGGAGGCAATAGTGTGCCAGGTAGATGCTAGAAGCCACGATAAGAAGTTTATGGGTGGATATAGGTTTGGAATAGGGTTTTATTTTATGTTGTGTAATTAGGCCTACGTGCCAAATTTGTAAAGCTAGCATGTTGCTGGTGAATATGTACATGAAAATTCTCCGAGTCAATAAAGATTGTTTATGTTATGCATTGTTTACCTTGAGTTATTTTTCACTGTGCTGTTCTTGCTGCATGGTTGGATAGTTTTCTTTGAAGACCCTCCGACTATGACTGCATCAGGTTGAGACAGAGACAGGTTTGAAGATTAAGTGTCTGAGATCAAATAGATGTGGTGAATTCACTTCTGGTGAATTTAATTATTTTTGTGAAGAACATGGAATAAAGAGAGAATTACCTGCACTGCGGACCCCTCAACAAAATGGAATTGTGGAAAGGAAGAATAGAAAAATTGAAGATTCTGCTAGAACTATGATGTTGGAAGGAAATGTCCCTCATATCTAATAGAGAGAAGCTGTGAGCACTACTGTGTACACACTCAACCAGGTACAAATCAAAGGAGATATTGGTAAAACCCCTATTGAGCTATGGACTAGTCAAAAGCCTACTATTAAATATTTCAAGATATTTGGAAGCAAATGTTATATCAAGAGAGATGAAGACATATGAAATTTTGATGCTAGGAGTGATGAAGGTATCTTTCTGGATTATTCTACTAATAGCAAGGCCTACTGGTGTTACAATAAAAGATTGAGGAAAATGGTTGAAAGTGTAAATGTCAAGGTTGATGAAGACTTAGGTACACCATCCAGAACCTGTGGATATGATTATGATGATCAGAATGTCAGTACAAACAAGGGAAAGCAAGTTTAGACTACAAATCAAGTGAAAATCATTCCTGTGGATCAAGAATATCAAGAGGAAGAAGAAACCAGTGAAGTTGCAGAAGAGAGAACACAAGAGCCTAAAGTTGAAGAACAACCTAAGAAAACTATGAGGTATGTAAGATTGAATTATTCATAAGATCAAATTATAGGTGATAAGAACAAAGGTGTCTAGACTAGAAGAAATATTGTAGAAGAATACTGCTTGATTTCAAATACTGAGCCTACTAGTGTGAATGAAGCATGTAAAGATGAGAATTGGGTTGAAGCAATGAAAAAGGAACTAAAATAGATTGAGAAGAATGATACATGGATTCTTGTTCCCAGACCTAAGGATAAGCATGTCATTGGAACTAAATGGGTCTTTAGAAACAAACTGAATGAGCAAGGAGAAGTGGTTAGAAACAAATCAAGACTGGTATGCAAAGGATATTGACAGATGGAAGGAATTGATTTTGAAGAGACTTTTACCCCTGTTGCTAGAATTGAAGCTGTAAGATTATTTCTTGCCTATGTTGCTTACAAGAACTACAAGGTTTATCAGATGGATGTCAAGTCAAATTTTCTAAATGGTGAATTGGAAGAAGAGGTGTATGTTGAGAAACTTGATGGATTTTAGTTAATTGATAAAGGAGATATGGTGTGTCGGTTGAAGAAAGCATTGTATGGACTCAAGCAAGCCCCTAGAGCCTGGTATGCCAGATTGGACAAGTATTTGTTGAAGCTTGGATTTAACAAAGGTACTGCTGATAGTAATTTGTATTTCAAGAATGGTAATAAAGATTTGATTGTTGAAGTCTTTGTTGATGATATCATTTTTGGAGGAGATGATGGTTTGTGCATGAAGTTTGCTAATGAGATGAAGATTGAATTTGAAATGTCAATGATTGGTGAGATGAAATTCTTTTTGGGATTGAGAATTACTCAGTTAGACAAAGGGATTTTTATATCTCAGTCCAAGTATGTGAAGGAATTGTTGAAGAAGTTTGGTATGGAAGATTCAAAGCCAGTCGGTACACCCATGGTGACCGAATGCAAGTTGACAAGAGAAGATGATTCTCCAAAGGAAAATTAGACTAGATATAGATCAATGATTGGTGGATTGTTGTATTTAACTTAGACTAGGCCTGATATCATGAATGCTGTATGTATTGTTGCAATATTTCAAGCTGATCTGAAGGAATCTCATGTGATTGCTATGAAGAGAATTTTCAGATACTTGAAGGGGACAATTGACTTTGGCCTATGGTATCCTAAAGATGATGATCTTACTTTGAGTGCCTTTAGTGATGTTGATTGGGAAGGAGATGTAAATGACAGGAAAAGTACTAGTGGTGGAGCATTTTTCTTGAGTAAGAAGCTGATTTTATGGTTAAGTAAGAAGCAAAATGCCATTTCCTTATCTACTACAGAGGCCATATACATTGCTGCTACTGACAATTGTACTCAAGTCCTGTGGATGAAACAAATGTTGAAGGATATCAGAGTTGTGTATAATGAGCCTATTGCGATATTCAGTGATAATTCAAGTGCTATTAACATTTCTAAGAATTCGGTGCTACATTCAAAGACAAAGCATATATCTATTAATTTTCACTTTATGAGAGAAAAGGTGAGTGAAAAGGAAGTTAGAATGGAGTATGTGCCTACTAAGGAGCAGATTGCAGAAATATTTACCAAGTCATTGCCTAAGGATACTTTTGATTATCTCATAGGGAAGTTAGGGGTGATTATCCCTCCTAATCAGAACTAAGGATGCATTGCATTGCATCAATCTATGAATTTCAAGGTCATATCTTGATCTGGATTGATGTTGTGGTGGCTGCTACTTAGGGGGAGTAGTCAGATGTTCAGATGCTTAGATATGTGGTTCAGAGCTTGTATAGAAGAAATATTTGTCATTAATGTCAAAGGGGGAGAAGACCATGTGAAAAAATTTATGGGAAAGAAGATCATGAGAAAGAATTAAGGAGAAAATGAGTCAAAATCTAAGGGAGAGTAAGTGTCAAGAGTTAGTTGCGTTGATGGTGTTTTTCACATCATGTGTTTCCATCAATGTGAAAGGGGGAGATTGTTGGATGTTGTGGTTGTGTTGCTGATATGTGGTTGTCATTGATGTCAACACTATTAGCATTAATTCATTAGAAGTTGTATATGTCAAGGATATTGAGAAAATTGTAATGAGATGAGTTATAGGTTGTCAGTGGTGAAGTGAAGTTCAGTATGTCAAAAAGTTCTATGCGTTGATGATTAGAGGTTGTGGAATAAAGGGTTTGTTGCTGAGTGTATCTAGTTTATCCACGTCAAGTTTTAGAGATCCACGTGAAGATTTGATTGAGTTATGAAGATTTATATTCTGACAATTTTTCTATTGCTTCAGTTTGTGTTCTTGATTGAAGATGATGCAATTTCAATTAGTTCAATTGCTGCGGATGCTTTTCTAGTGATTCGTGATGTTTGTGGATTATTCTAGATCATGCTCTATCTTTTTTACACATTTGCATTGATCGTTGTCATCATGGTTGGCGATTTTCTCTTGCGTGTTCATGTTTTTCTTGTTCTTGGCTGACATGGTGGTTGTAGCGTGTTGTGGATCTTTGAGGAGTAATTAATTGAAGTGTTTTCACATTGGAGATCTTGATTTGGGTCTTCACTAAGTTGTGGCCAACCTTGGTTGATTCACATAAATAATCTTTAGTATTTTGGGTCAACAGTTTATATTCATTTTATTATTTTGTTGAAGCCGACATGTAGGGATGAAATTTCTCATTGTGGATATATAAGAGCGATTGCTTATTCGAATTGAGGTGTGCTTCTGTGTGTATATGTGCGAATATTGATCTAAATCATTTGAAGGAAGAGAAAAATGTGAAGAAGAGTGAAGAAGAGTAAAGAAGTGTTCATGCGCTTAACCAGAACTGTGATAAGGCATTAGCAGATGCTATTCTATCAGTTCAAATCCTTGCGGATGTAATCCGATTATTTCTGTAAGACAGTGTGTCTTCCTTTGGGCGGTTAGCCCTGTTGTAATTGAGTAGTGAGCTCTAGGTAGTGTGCCTGAATGCAAGTGCATTCCCCATATTTTAATTTCTTATACTTTTAATAGGGTATAATCTTGTGGACTGACTTCCACCGTGGTTTTTCCCCTAACAGGGTTTCCACATTAAAAATCTTGGTGTTATGTTTGTTTTTGATGTGTTGATGATTTATGCTTTCATGATTATTAATTAGATCAGATAATAATGTTAATAAGTTGAATAAGTTTTAAATTATGGGACAACTGATTCACCCCCCTTCTTAATTGTCTAGCCTTGTGTTGCCAACAACCTCATCTTTATGTTTGTCATTTATTGGTGTAGCAACATGAAGTACTCTGTTGTTCATTCATTTTTGGTCATCTTTGAAACAATCCTAGTGTTATGCCTTGCATAACCATTGATGCAATCAGGGGAGGTCTTGCAACACAAATCAACACAATATCAACCAACAAACAACTATCAATTCACCAAATCCTCAAATTCACACTATCTCCACCAATTCGCTCAATTTCCTTGTAGCATTGGAAATCAACTCAATCGAGTATAACTTCTTAGTGACATAATTTCAGACCAATAATTGAACCATTTCAAGGATCCATTTTGGTTCTCAAAAACATATCTACAAATCACAATATGGTACTTTGCAACAACTTAACAAAAACTAGTTTCTACACTTTCTAGCCTTCAAATTAGGCCTAATTTCCAAAGGACCTTGCCTCAAAACATTTCCAAATTCACAAAACTCAATTGGGAAGCAATTCTCATGTGTTAAAACTAAGGATTTCCTAATTTACTTGCATAAATTCATTCACCAAGATGCCTTACTCCAAAACCCTCCTTTCTAGGCAAAAATCTAGGGTTTTATTAAAAGTCTTGCTTCCAAACCTCTCACAACTCTATAATAACTTCAAATAGGACCTAATTGACCTAAAAAAACTCAATTCATCACTTTTCCTTATCAAAACCTCACCAATTCATGAAGAAAACTCACTTTTCACCATTAGGGCTTCATGCCTAATACATTATTTGACCTCCCCTACTCTCACAAACACACAAACATCTATTTCCTAACATATCAGACCCATTCCACCAATCACAGTAGTCACAGGGGGTGGAATGGGTGTATTTCACATTTAAATGACCTTCAAAGCCCCAAAGATAGGGTTAACTGAGCAGTTTTGGAAAATCTGAGATTAAACATCACAAACTCAAACTAAAACCCTCAAACCAACTACAATTGAGTGATAACACATATCTTTAAAGGCTTTCAAAATTTCCCACACAAGGTACCTCTGTACGGTACTATACAAGTGCTGGAAAAGCAAAGAAAACAATAAAATTTGAGAATAACAAAGTTTGTAATTGATTTTTCCTATTCAAATCTCCAAGAGAGTGTGTAAATTGATGTTTTTAGCCTTTATAGGCCCTTACAATCAACCACCATACCTGCCAAAAACTGATTTGTAGACTTATTGACCGTTGATATTCCTTACATCTACTTTTTAGAACTTTTAAAATTTGCAATTTTGCACAATTTGCAACTTTTCAACATTTTTGCACATTTTGAAACCCAAAACTCATAAACACCTAAATACCATCAAATAGGACTTATTACAATAGAAAATGGTCTTATTGACATTATTTAGAAAAAAATGACTCATAACTAGAGCCTACTTCTAATCAACCTAGATTGACAAATTTTATCCCATGGTGCTCCTGCACCATACACCCCAACATAGAATTTTTCCAAGTCTCTTGGAAATGATTCACCAACTTGTTCACCTTTGCCTTTTTCCTTCTAGAACTCCTTCATCAGGTTCATGTTGCTTTTCTTTTACACTGCCCTTATCATTCTTGTTGATGTCTTCACTTGCTTCATGCTTCACTCTGTCATATTACTTTGTGGGGTGTTATTCAACTTTTGCATCACCAAACTCTGCTGTTATACCTCATTTTACAACTGTACACATATCTTCAGCCACTATCATCACTCCCCTCTTAGTCTCTTGCTTATACCACTATCCACTAGCCTTCTTATCTACATCTTTCTCACTATCAATCTCTCTAACTTCTGTACCATCACATTTAGTGGTCTCTGTCAGACCTGCCAGTACCTTGTTCATTGTCCTGTCACCATCATAAACCACTATCCTCTTGTCTACTATCCTATCAAACTTATAAAATTTTGTCCTCTTATTTAATATCTTTCCAATCTCATAGACCTCTGTTTCATCTCCATTCAACTGTCTCTTCACTTTCCTCTTTACTACAGGGTGCATGACTGTCCCAATTAATACTCCTTCACTCTCTTCTTGCTTTCTCACAAGCACTTTACACTCACACTGCTCTATCTCAGATTGAGACACATTTTCACCCACCTTCTTCTTCCACATGAAGACATTCTTCTTCACTACTGTCTACAAATCATCTTTTATTCTTCTATCTACTGTCCAATCTTTGTCAAGCCTTGTATTGGTTGCCAACCCTTTATTCTTACTTTCTTCAACACTCACAAACTCTTTCCCTCCAATCATGATGATCTCACCTTTTTCTTTTGTCTCCTCAACCAATGGAGTTAATATGTATTCCTTCCCATCTTTTTTAATGCTATAAGTATTTTCTCTCCCATGGTAAATTGCAAACCTATAAAACTGCCAAGGCCTTCCTAGTAACACATGGCAAAAACTCATAGGAAATATGTCACAAACAACTTGATCCCTATACTGACCAATTTGGAATTCAATAGTCTATTGTTCATTCACCACTATAGATTGATGATCACTAATCCAAGACACTCTATAAGGATTTTCTATAGGCACTCTTTGCAAATTCAATTTGTCCACCATATCACTAGATACATGTTATCAATGCATTCAAAATCAACTACTACTTTGCATACCTTATTTTTGCATCTGCAAGCTATCCTAAACAAGGGTCTTCTTTGAATTATCTCTTTCTCCTTGGTGGTCTTCAAAATTTGTCTTTTCATCATCAACATCTCACCTACTTCAGGAGAAGCACAAAGTGTATTAGAGTTTGAACTTTCAGCTTCATCTTCTTGAACAATTTGTGCTCTACTACAATTCTTCTTTTCTCCTCCACTTGAAGTTGAACCAATTTTTTCAAGGCACTTCCAAAAAGGATGACTATATTCTTGGAAATGGTAACACCTACCTGCAAAAGTGTTAGAATTCCTTCCACCTCCAAATCTACCCCTTGTGCCTCTATAACTTCCTCTAAAATTAGTATTTTTCTCTTTACCCTTGCTTGGACTCTCTTGTTCTTCATTGGTCTACCTTGTACCTCTCCCTCTATTCATGTTACCTCTGCCCCTTCCTTTTCTTTCTTTCCTTCTCTTGATTCTATCCTCTGCCCTTACTGCCATTTGGAAACATTCTTCCACTATCTTAGGAGGGTTCAAACTAATTTCATCTCTTATGCTCAATCTCAAACCACTCAAATATCTAGCCACTCTTTCAAACTCATCTTCATTGTGACATGCCCTAATGCATAACCTATGAAATTCCTCAGTATAGGACATCACATCTAACTCCCTTTGCTTCAAATATTGCAATTTCATAAAAGTTTGTATGGCATAATTTGTTAGTAAAAATTGAGCCTTTACCTTTGCTACCATCCTATCCCAAGATCTTATCTTGGAATTACCTTTCTTGACCCTATCTTCTTGAACAAAGTTCC
>VDFB02153802.1:126444-213190 GCA_007258455.2 Sequoia sempervirens
ATCAACTCAATCGGGTATAAATTCTCAGTGACATACTTTCAGAACAAGAATTGATCCATTTCAAGGACCCATTTTGGTGCTAAAAAATATATCTACAAATCACAATATGGTACTTTGCAACAACTTCAACAAAAACCAGTTTCTACACTTTCTAGCCTTCAAATTAGGCCTAATTTCCAAAGGAACTTGCCTCAAAACACTTCCAAATTCACCAAACTCAATTGGGAAGCAATTATCATGTGTTCAAACTAAGGATTTCATAATTTACTTGCAGAAATTCATTCACCAAGATGCCTAACTCCAAAACCCTCCTTTCTAGGCAAAAATCTAGGGTTTTATTGAAAGTCTTGCTTCCAAACCTCTCACAATTTTTCAATCACTTCAAATAGGACCTAATTGACATGAAAAACTCTATTCATCAAGAAATCACATTTCCCCAACATAATTCTCACTTTTCCTTATCAAAACCTCACTAATTCATGAAGAAAACTCACTTTTCACCATTAGGGCTTCATGCCCAATACATTATTCGACCTCCCTTTCTCTCAAAAAAACACACACATCTATTTCCTAACATATCAGATCCATTCCACCAATCACAATAGTCACAGGGGGTGGAATGGGTGTATTTCACATTTAAATGACCTTCAAAACCCCAAAGACAGGGTTAACAAAGTAGTTTTGGAAAATATGAGATTAAACACCGCAAACTCAAAGTGAAACCCTAAAACCAACTAAAATTGAGTGCTAGAAAATATATTTAAAGGCTTTCAAAAGTTCCCACACAAGGAACCTCTGTACGGTATCGTACAAGTGCTGGAAAAGCAAAGAAAACAATAAAATATGAGAATAATAGAGTTTGTAATTGATTTTTCCTATTCAAATCTCCAAGAGAGAATGTACATTGATGTTTCCATCCTTTATAGCCCCCTTACCACCAAAATAAACCACCATACTTGCCAAAAACTAATTTTTAGACTTCTTGACTATTGATATTCCTTACATCTGCCTTTTACAACTTTTTCAAATTTGCAATTTTGCACAATTTGCAACTTTTCAACATTTTTGCACATTTTGAAACCCAAAACTCCTAAACACCTAAATTCCATCAAATAGGACTTATTACAATAGAAAATGGTCTTATTGACCTTATTTAGACAAAATGACTAATAACTAGAACCTACTCCTAATCAATCTAAATTGACAACTTTTATCCCAAGGTGCTCCTGCATCAACCACCCCATTTTGTTTTGGTCAAAATAGGTCCCCCTTTGTTTGTTTTTTCCTTGGTGTTCTTGTTCAGGTCTTAGGAGTTGTTTCTTTTTCTTCTAAGTCCTAGTTTTGTTTGTCTTTCAGGTTCGGGTTTCAGACTGGCACTGACACTTGTTACTTTCCAAGGTTCAAGTTTCATCTCGTGTTCTGATCTTGATCCTCATGCTTTACCTTGTCTTTTTCTTCACGTGTCAAAGTTGGGTTTCAGATCAGAACTGTTACCTTGCACCCTTCAAGGTGTAAGTCCTTGTTTTTGTCCCAATCCTGACCTCCACTTTTCTCCCTTGTGTGTTTTTCTTGTGTTGGAATCATGCGTCGGATCAGAACCGAAACCAAGAACTTTTCAAAGTTATTGTTCCTATTTCCATCCCAATCCCAACTTCTGACTTTCTTTTTGTTTTTCGGGATCGAACTTCAGACTGAGAATTGCACTAAGAACTTCAAAAATTTATTGTGTCATCTCTCAACCCGATTCTGATCCCTGCTTTGTCTTGTTTGTTTATCGGGTTTCAGACCTCAAACTTTCACGTGAACTTTGCACTTTTTGAAATTTCAGTGTCATTCCATGTCCCGATCCCAACTCTTGCTTAACTTCATTTCTACAACCCACATTTATGACTTCCGCCCCGATCACAAGGCTCGACCGACTCACATTTAATTTTTAACCATTCACACGTGCGAATGAGTTTTTATTTTTTCACTCCTTGATTTCCGTCCATTCTGGCTTGAATAGTTTGATGAGGGGAACCAAAGTGATGCCGAGATAAAGGGTTTGAGGAGGTGCTTCAATCTCACCATGTTGTTAGATACTTGGTTTCATTTGGAGGTAGGGGTTTTTTCCTTTCCTATTTCCTTCATTTTTGTTCTTGCTTGCATTTGCATTGCTCTTGTTTTGCATGTTTTCTTTCTTGTTTTCTTTTCTCGCTTGTTTCACTTGGTTTGTCTACATTTTCCTTCACACCTTTTGGTGCATTTTCATCGCTCTAGAACCCTTTTGTTCTTTGGGAATTTTTTCTTACCTTTCTTTTTTTTGGTTTTCTATTTGCGAGATTTTCTATCCTGTCGAGCCCTAGTTTTCTAGGGATCTTTTGTCGTACTGCCGAGTCGAAACTGCATTTGAATTGATAAATTTAAAAGTTTTGACTATTTTAAATTAAAATTTTGATCCCGACAACAACCCAATCCTGAAGGCACAATTTTAGGATATTGTTACATTTATTTTTTTGCCTTCATTATTTTTCCTGTGTTAGTCCCAATTCCCACATGTATTTTTGAGTCGGGAATCAAAACTGCAATTAGGGTTTATCATGATTTGAGTCCAATTCCTTCACTTGATTTGATTTTGACTCTCAATGCTCTATCGAGATCAGGTATCAGATCATCACCATAAGAATGCTAAAGGTTTTTGACAAGGTACCACTCGATTTGGTTCCGATCCCCACATTACCATCAGGATTGGATATTGGATCACTAAGTACCATGACCTGGTGTCAGCCCCATCCTGATTCCCGAATAGATTCCAGGATCGAGACTCAAAAGTGACCTTTTTCCACAATGATTACTCAATGAATGGTCCATAACAAAGTCCCGATCCCGATTCCTGATATCTTATAGGGATCAAAACTTGGGAATTTACCTTCACTCAATCCTTACTATATGTTCTGTTTTGGTTCACAACCTGACCTCGAATTTTGATTCTTCATCAGGATCAAGACTTGAAGAGAAACTTTCATTGACTGCATCTATTAACTACCACAAATTGGTGATGACACGATCCCAATTCTTGAATATGCTGCAAGATTAGACCATAGGTTGACACTCAACTTGAACATCACTATGGGTATAGGTGTCGAGTCAGGACCCGATCCCAAATACTGATAGAGTTCAGTTTTTCATTTAAAATGTTTAGGTTCTTGGTTCTATACTAAACCTAAAACCTCAAGATTCTCAATTAACTTATTGAATAATACTTTATCTTGAATTAATGCTGATATAATTTGAATGCTTATGCTAAATTTCTCTTCATATGTATTTTCTTTTCCTAATAATTGTTAGTAGTGCAGGATAATTAGCAAATATCTAACTCAGAGGAGGAAGTGCCCACTAAAGGAACATAAAAGGTAACAAAGGCCAAGAGGTTAAAGCTAGAAAAAGTTCCTCTCACAATGAAGTATAAGTTCCAAGGGACCCCAATACCATCTAAGTTCAGGTCTAATTTCATGAATATCACTGATACACTCATGGGGCACATTAATTTGGAGCGGTTTTATGAGGATACCTTTTTAGAGGATGCTACCCTAAGAGAAAAGAGGATTGTAGAGTCTGGGTTAGCTCATGTGGCCAGTTTTCCTATTGTTGTACAATGTCCTGAGTTGATCTTGACTGTTGCACAAACATACGATCCTGCTTAGAGGCAATGCATTGATGCACAGGGCAATGCAATAATAGACTTAACCCTAGCCATGATTAGACATGTTTTTGACCCTCCTCCTTATCCTGATCTCAAGATTATGAATGAGGCTGAGGAACTCCAACTCTAGGAAAATGGTGTGGAAGGGAACAAGAAACTTATCAATAAATAGTGGCTGAAGACAAAGAAGAAGTTACTGAAGAAGTTTCCAACTAATCTCAAGAGGTTAGACTTTTATGAGGATATAAGAGACATGATCACATTACTGGCCAGAGTATTTGGCAAACAAGACTCCTATTTATTTGAACACTAGATGTTTCCATTCATTCAATTGATTTTGGAAGGGAAGCAATTTTTGGATTGGGGGCAAATTATTTTGGATAACATTCATAATCAATTGCTAAAAGTAATAGAAACCAAGACATTCTATATGTCTTCATATGTCATTTACTATGCCGCAAGGATAGGATGGTTTCCTGGGTTGAATGTAGAAGGGTCTATAGATGATGGTCCAGATTAGAAGAAGGTCTAGGAATATTATGACCAACTAGAGCCAAAGAAGGCAGAGAAACACTTCAAAAGAGTCAACAATGCATTTCTATATGCTATTATTAATCAGCTCATAGGTGACATTGGTTTTAGATTGTCAAGAGAGGGTATGGAATTCATTCGAGAGTTGGGATGTTAGTTTATTCAATACCCCAAGTCCACTTATTTTAGATTGTTTAGTTATGATGGTCACCCATTCAAAATACCAAGATGTTGTGGTGATAGATAGGTCTTGATGGAGTTTGCTCGTCAAGTTGCCAAGGTAAATGCCAAATTTTCCACACATCATAAGACTATTTGTCATTCCCTCCCAATGCAATTGGGGTTTTATTCTTGTTCCTCTTCAATAATGGCTAAAACAACAATAGAAGAATTTCAATCCATGAATTTCCAGTAGCATACTTATAGGAAATTCTTTGATCCAAGGAGAAAAATGTATGGTCTGTATGCTTCTCAGTTTCCTCATCATCAACCACTTCTCAAGGAATTTTGGGCCAACCTTCAAGATGAATTTGAGGTAAGGAAAAGGGGGTATGAAAGATTAACAATTCCCTAGATGAGATATTTTGAGGTTAAAATGAATATTCCATAAGGCACTACTAATGACGGGATCACACTTGATCCCCGATATGAGATGGAGAAATTTGTCACTAAGGATTTAGAGCCCATCAATTGGATGGAAAAAGAGGAAACTAAGATCCATAAAATATCATGGGGAGTGGTGGACAGAAGTTTGAAATGGATTCAGCTTCAGTTAAAGCAACCAAGGGGTATGGATTCAAAGAAAAGAGGTTCTAGCAGTGAACCTACTTCCTCCACAAAAACAAAACAATACAAGAGATTAAAGAAAGGTGTTGCAGTTGTAGAAGCAACCACAAAAGAGTCTACCTCGACAGAAGAAGAAATTTCAATACAACAGATTAATGAAGCTTTGCAACAAGATAAGGGCACTTATGAGGTGGTTGCTGCTGGGGTTGTTGAAGGACTAGGTGCCACACCTTTGGCTGCTATACATCCTGGGGAAGAAGTTTCTGAAGAAGGACCTTTTGTTGTCCCTTCACAAACCAAAGATACTATTCTTACTGTGCCATCAACATTAGGAACAACAATTGTTGAAGAGGAGAGGCCCCCTATGATTGATGTTACAGAATCACCTGTCTCCTCAGACTTTGAAAGAACTCCATCTCAAGAAGGAGAAAGAGCAGAATGGGAGGAATACCTGGAGAAGGTTGAGGAAGAACCGAGAGAAGAAGAAACTAGATTTGAGCCTAGAAGTCTATATATTGAGGAATTGGAGTTGAATAAAGTTTTGATTGAAAAACAAAAGGAGGAAACAATGGAAAGTTCCCAAAGATTAGTTGCTGAACAACTAGATCAAGAAGAAGAAGAGTAGAGAAAGAAAATTGAAGAGCTAGCCTGAGAAAAAGAAGCTGTTGAGGCACTGTAGAAAGCTGAAGAAGAGGCTCTTGCAAAAGAATTGGAGCTACAGAAAAAGGTTGAATAAGATAAAGATGCAGAGGAAGAACTCCATACAAAAGAATTGGAACAGAGGTTGAAAGATGAAGAGGAGGCTGCATAGAAGGAGGAAAAAATGAAAGAAGAAATTAGAGTCCAAAATGAGAAACTGGAGTAGGAACGGTTACAGAAAGAACAAGAGGATCAACAAAAGGGTTCTTCTCAGCAAACCATTGAGGTAATTTCTTCCACACCTCCATTAGTAACACCTCCTAGTGTTAAATAGGTGACTACTTAGCTAGCTGATTCTACTTGGCTCAAGTTAAATTTGGAAAAGAGATAACAAGTGTAGGCTCAACCAGTGACATGGGATGAGATGGTAGTGGAGATTGACAAAGTGAAGCTAAGGAAGAAACCTCGTGTTGTGCATTCCACAAAGTTGACTGATAAGGGATATTTGATAGTAGAAATTTCTACCCCTATTGCTGATAAGGATGATAGAGAATTACAGGCTGAGGATTATTAGATAAGCACTATCAACCTGGGAAAACATACAAGGAATCAACAAATAAACTTGAGTGATATTGTTGCCACCACCACCAAGTCAAGGTTAATTAAGGATAAGCAAGCTAAAGATGAGCTTAAAGCTCAAGTTGGAAAGATGAAATATTTTCTGAAGGATTTAATTGCATCCACTCTTGAGTAGCCCACACCATCGGAGACCCCTGTATTGATGAGTCGTAAGGAGGTGGATGGGATGAATGAGATGAAAAAGAAGGCTACTTGGTTTGAAAATTGGTTCAATAATTTCAAGTCTGATATGGATAAGCATCTAGATGAAGCTTTTAAACACTATGTTGTAGGCCTTTCCCTAGTCAAAACAATAGAAGAATTTATACAAAAATGATGGGAAGAGGAAGAAAATATCAAGCTATACTTGGAAAAATTGAAGATGATTGATAAAAGTTCTAGTGATGAGTTGATCCAGTCACAGAGTTTGGGAGATGAGAGCCCTGAATATATTTCAAAGGCCATTAATGTGTCAGTTTTCAAAACCCATAATCTCATTGAACAAAGGATAGCTATGCTTGAAGGAATTCATGAGATATGGGAACATGCAGATATCTTTGAGGAGATTATTTCAAAACTTATGGAAAAAAATTACCTCTGGATCAAAGACTTGAATCATTAGGAGAAATAAAAGATGCATGGGAGGTAAGAATGGATAAAATAATGAAAGAAGGAGACACTGTTGAGTCTACGCTCATGGATAAGCTATTGGACATTAGATGTGACATGCCGTGGGAAATCACAGATATCGGTCAGCTGAGGGAAATTATTGCTGCAGTAGAGAAGAAATTTGAGGACTCAATGTTTAAAGCTGTCTGGGTCGATGGACTTGATGATGATATGTTGAAGCGTATTTTTAGGAATTATGATGAGTATCATGGGACTCCTCATGAGGATGACAAGTAAAGGAAACTGTTTTAGGTACCTTTTTGAACAACAACACTTTCATGATAGTTTTTGAGTAGATGGATGAATCCATACCAGTTTTGGTGACTCAAAGATAAAGCGTGGTGATCAGCAGGGGACAAAGTTAGGACTCACAATTAGATTTTGATTGAAGAAGCATGTGACATACCTTTTCAACACCTACAGTTCCATCAAAGACAAACATTTTGAGTTAACTAGGCGTCCCTATAATTGTGGATCTGGGCCCCAAATAGTGGATCTTAATTTTGATAGGAGAGATTGGTGCTAATTTTGTCTATAATTTAGAATTCTCTCCACATTGTAAAGGTCGGCTAATTGAAGTCAGATTGGATTCCTAAGAGAGATTAGATATAGTTTACAGTTTTTATAGCTTTTATGCAAGATACTCAAACACTTTTACCATTTTTAATGCAATACGTTTTATTTCAAAAGTTTGTTGGTTTAACAATGATGTTGATAAACAATGGTTATTCATATGCCAGTGCATCTTGCTATGCATAAATTTTTCTTATTTGATGGAAATCAATAGAAGACTCTAAATTTGAAACCATTTTATTGCATTATATGTGGATGATATTTCTTGATATTTGTTGATCTCTTAATTCTAGTAATGAACTTATGGTGTTTTGTTATTGAAAAAAAAGAAGTGATGATGAATTTTTGTATGCTCTAAATCTGTACTATGAATGAATGCAATGGTATGGATTGTTTCATAAATTGCGTTGTTCCATGGTTTTAGTTAATTAGGAAATTGCTCATTAAAAGGATTACATGTTTGAATTAAAAAGAAATTTGTATTCATGTTTGTTGTCCAAAGCCTTGATTGATCTTTTGTTGTTTATTTAAACCCCCAAATGTTAAATTGATTTTATACCATTAAGTTTGTACTCATTTACCAATAGGACCCTTGAACATTATGGTTGCATGAACCATTGAATAAAAGTAACACAGCTAAGAACTAACTACAAAGACCTTGGAAGATAGGTGGTTTTAGATCATTTGTCTTTTTTAGGAGAAATAGAGTAGAAATATTATGTTTTAACATTGTTGTGTTACTTTTGACCATCAATAGAACTGATGCTAGGAGGGCCCAAAGGAAAAATCTGGAGAAAATTGGGCCCTTTTCACCAAATAGGTTTGACAGAGTTCTTAGATCTGCTACTAATCCATAACTGTTAGTTGAACTCCAAACCTCAATTAGACCCAGGGCTCGTAGGGTTTTGATCTTGCAAGAGTTAACACCACCACTCACCCTACCCAGACCCAGATTTCCACCAATACCATAGATGGAACAACCAAATCCACTACCACCCATGGAATTCTTTGGAAATAATCCTTTTGCATTGGGAACTATTCTTGGTGGCATACACAAAATTCCTAAGAATCTAGAGAAATTTTGTCCTAGATACGCCCATGGAGAGTCACAAAGTGCTGAAGAGCACATATAGGAATTCAAAGATGCTTGTACGTGGGCTCAAATAGCTCATTAGGGCATTGCATGTAGACTATTCCCCTATTTGATGGGAGATATGGCCTACAATTGGTATCTAAACTTGCCTACCAGATCCATCTTGAGTTGGACAAATTTGGAAGATGCTTTTATCAACCAATTCTTAGTCTATGTCGACCCTGCCATCTTATACCACCAATTTTCCACAATAAGGAACCACACAAACCATTTCCTCTATTTAAAACATGATTCCAAAGGATGTATAGGTGGTTACAAGAACCATACTTGGTGGCTGAGAACATTGCCATTCAGGCATATCTAAAATCCATAGACCCACTAATTGGTTTATTTATGCAAATAACCTACCTTGCGCTAGACATTGATTCCCTATGTAAGGTGTATCACCTAGCCATCAAAATACAACAGTAGATAAGTTCACAATCAGGTGGCTTAGGAAAGGTTTTCCCTCCCTTGGGATATCCTCAGATGCCTAGTCTTACCTCTCTATTCAATACAAACCTAGGGATATGCCACTCAACCTATGGGCCTTTGGATGAGTTACAACCTCCACCCCCGCAACCATGGGTTAATGGTGGGACTTTAGATTCTTCCTAGCAAACTTAGAATTCCCATAATCATGCTGGAGAATCTAACCCCATGACTCACTCATCAACTGTAACTATTGCAGAAAGTGAATGTACTGCTCACTTGACAACAAAGTTAGAAACTCTAAAGAAAAATTTATCCCAAGTGACCAATGAGATGACACAATTCAAGTTTAACCCCACTCAAAACCAAAATCAGAATCAAAATTATCAGAATTAGGGAGGGTATTCCAACCAAAATAACTACTCCAACTAGAATACCAACCATAATCAAAGGAACTTTCAAAATCAAAAATTCCCCAACCAAAACTATTAGAACCAGAATAGGGGGTATAACTAGAGATCCAATAACAATAAGCAGTGGAACACTGGACCAAACAATGGGGGAATTCCCCATAAATATCAATCCAATGAAGATAAACCGCATACTATAAACATTGTATATTTGAACTTCATGACTAACTGGTGTAGGTTTCATGATACTGCAGCCCATTCTGAAGTTAACTACCCAGAGATGGAGAAAATGGTTAAGATTGGACAAGATGATTCCCAACCATTGTAGGGAACTCCTAACAAAGGTGGTGGATCTATAGATACAACCATGAATTTTGAGACCTATGATGAGGGATCTCCCTTCCTTAAGCAAGAGGAAAATGAACCAGAAACAGATACACATGACACTCAGGCTTTCCAAACCAAGGGAGGCCATTTTCTAAGAAATCATAACAAGGGGAAATTTACCACATCTTCCCCTCCCAACAATATGGCTCCACCTAATCAGAATGTTGACAAAAAATTTCCTCCACCAAAAGGCCCACCAGAGTTTCTAAACAGAGGTAATTCTGCATTCATTCCTAAATACTAGACCAATGATAACGTATAATTTGATTTCATTTCAAAAATGTAGAAACAAAAGACCTCTTTGTCATTCTTTGACATTCTAAATGTTGGAAGAATGAATAAGAACATATCATTATGCATATTTTGTGTTGTCATTGATGTCACCATGTTATATGAGTTGCAACTGCAAGTTTAAGTTCAAGTTTGATCAGACATTCTGAATCGGTATGACAATTTTATCCTCTGGTATTTTGGTCTGCAATCCTCCGCTAATGAATATCATTACTTGTAGTTTTGGAAAATGGTTCTTGGTTGTTGGAAGCTTGTAAGTTAAAAATATCATGTGCACAGGTGCTTATATGGAAAGTTGGCATTATTTTGTTGTTGTATTTTGTTATTAGGTCTGTCCCTAGCCGACCTAATGAATAGTTGATATTGTAATAGATTAATTTTGTAGTGTGGATGTATGTGTGACCTATCTTAGGTCCATGCTAACATGTTGTAGCGTGTTGCATGCTTGAATTATTTTTGGAAATTTTTTGTACATGATTGAAGCTGACATTTGATCTTTTTGGTGAATAAGTGTTGCATCTAATAAGGCTGACCTAATTGATGCTTGTAGATGAATCAGCTATATATATTGGATAGTTTTGAGATTGTTGGTGTGAGTGAAGTGAAGAGAGATAAGTATGTGAAGATGATGAAGTATGTAAATTCAGTATACTGAGCATCAAAGGAATTGAATCAACACTTGTTAGGTGTAACCTTATTAGTTCATTTTCTGGCTGTAAGCCATTTCTGTACTATATCTTTTGTAGGCAGTGGGATTCCCTTTTTGGAAAGTGAGTCCTGGTAGTGAGCCACCCTTTGTAATATCTTATAACTAGTTATACTATATTGTGAGCTAATCCTCACCGTGGTTTTTCCCATTTTGGGTTTTCCACGTAAAAATCTCAGTGTTCATGTGTTGTGTGCTTTTATGTTCTGTTAATACTCTTACTCATTTTTACTTTTATATGCTTTTGAGTAATTGGATGGTGTTTGTTCAATGAGTTTATGAAGATACTGATTCAACCACCCCTCTAAGTATCTTGGGTATTCAACAATTGGTATCAGAGCTTGGTTCCTCCAAAGAAGCCTAATAGCTTGAGGAAGATTTTGAAGATTGAACAAATGGATGATAAAGAAGAACTCTGGGCTGCTCTTGAAGATCTTGACAAGGCTGAAAATAAAAATAGAGATTTGAAAGAAAATATTGATGAGGCAAATGAATGCATTTAGAAATTGAAAGAGCAATTGAATAAATTCAAAGAAAGATAGAGAAGTGGGTGAACAGTTAAAACAAGCAAATGAAGAGATCATCAGATTAAATGTGCAAGTGGAGGAAAAGAAGAGAATTGAATATTTCCTAAATACAGTGGTGCAAAGAAAGCCTGATGAATGCACAAGACTTGAACAAGAAGTGGTGAACCTGAAAGCAGATCTAGAGAAAGCAAAATTTTATGAAGATAAGTTCAAAACAAGCTCCACCAAGCTTGATGAGTTGATTGTTGGACATAAACCAACTAAAGAAAAAGGTGGTTTTGGAATGGAAGTAGGTGAAAGTTCTAAGGCTATGCAAACCTCAAACACAGTGGATAATCAAAAGACCCAAAATAAAGGAAAATATGCAAGAAATCCAAGAAGCTTTGCTAGAAGACTGCCTATCAAATAGCCAAATGCTTAGAGGTACCCATCTTTAATTGGTGTTTTATTTTCATGCAATAAATTTGTTCATAAGTTAACAGAGTGTAGAAGTAGAATAAACCAGTTTATTGGATCCTTCTTTGGACAATTTTTTGTATGCAAGAAAGTTGGACATAGAGCTAGTGAATGCAAAACTTAGCTGATGAATTGGTCTAATGGAGGTAGAATGAATCAATCCTTTGTGGGATACTACTATACATGTAATAAGTTTGGACACAAATAAAATCAGTGCAGATCAAGGGTTAATGGAGATCAAACAAATCAAAAAAATGTTGTCTGCTACAACTTCAACAAATCTGGACACATTTCAAGAGTATGCGGAAGTAAAGGGGGAAAACAATTTGATCTGGTAAAGAATAATGAACTTGTGAAGAAAGTTGACAAGAATGAAGTTAAGAAAGAAATTAACAAGATATAGAAGAAGAAAGAAGAGCCAAAAACATCAAATGTGTTTGTGCCCTCATCCAGTGCAAACAATTCCTCTGACAATTAAACTTGGCATGGGCTTAGGGGGAGCATTATCAGAAAATTGTTCAACACCCCTGAATATCTAGTGGTCCAACCCTGACACAAAGATATTTTGTAGATAATGAATAAAAAGAGGTTATACAAAAGGAACTAGAAGAAAAGTTGCAAGCATGATCATTTGTAGAGCAAATTAGGGTTTTTCAGTGCAGTGAAGAAGGTTTTTATCAGCTTTTTGAATTCAATCGCATTTAATGTGAATTAGGGCAGCGTGTTGATCTATAAAGTGAATTTGTAAGGTGTTTTTGATCACTTGCACATTTGAAGAAAGTGGAGAGAGATTTGGAAAGTGAATTGTGCAAACTCTAGTTCTAGTTTTTGCAAGGGAAAAAGGTATTTTACTCTTCTAAGCCATTGTGGGTTTGTGTGAATCTTCTTTCTGAAATCATTTGAGCTCAATTTGTGGAGAAATGGAAACTCCTGTAGTCATAAATGTGTCAAAAGAGGTATATCCAGACCAAGAAGAACAAAAGGACTCTCTGGTAAGACCTGGTTCCCCTCTTAGACTAAAGGATTTGGTTAATAGATTGATACATTTTGAAGATATGTTGAAGCCTACATCAGAAATTTATGATCAAGTAGGTAGAGGATAGAAAAACATTAATTTTGGCTATTATTCAGTATGTCATTACTTTGAAAGTCAGTTGGGATTATATCAAGAACAATGTTCCTGAGAAATTGTGGGAAGCCCTAATGAAAAGAAGATCAGAGGCTATTGAATTGGAAGAGAAGATAAGAATTAAGGAATTTGAGGAAATTGGGTCCTCTTTGATGCCGAATGATTTAGAAACCTTGAAGAAGGTATGCTCAAAGATGTTCCAGATGAAGAAAAGAGTAAATACTTTGATGATAAAGGATAAGAAGCAAATGAAGAAAATAAGGAAAGAAATTGTAGAAGCCATCAGGGGTATGGTTGATAAATATGGCATGCTTGGTGCAATCCCATCTAGTTCTACGCCTAAATCAGGAGAAGTATTTTCTACAGAGGTTAAGGAATACATCCTTCCAGATGCAAGTTATTCAAATATCCTTCCAAAACTAAATGATACATATATCCCTCTGGATACAAGTGTTGCAAATGTTCCTCTAGAGATAGAGAAACGAAATGAGGAAGAAGTTGAACTAGAGAAGCATGATGTTGACCCTCCGGAGCATGCTGAAGGAGAAAAAGATAAAAATGAAGGTGAAGGGAATGAAAAAGAAAGAGATAAAGATGAAAAAGAAGAAGAAGAGAAGGTAGAAGAAGAAGCAAAGATAGAGGAACAATGAAGAAGATCAAAGGAAGGTTGTAGATTCATAAAGGTCCCCTAGAGAATCCTCCTCTAGTGATGATGTTTTGAAAGGTTTGTTGTCCAAGTAGATCAAGTTCCAGTCGGTGATTCCTCTAGAACTTATACAACTCCCCATGATTCAAGGTAGTGTGGACTTGGATAAGATTTCTCCTATTCATAAGTTGGTGTTAGGGGATGCATTACATGCATCCAAAAGAAGATAAATTTTGGAAACACATCAGAAGGGGACAAAGATTATTGATGAGGCTCTCAAAAATTTGCAGGAGGCCACCCCTGGTACATCAGTTGATACATCTCTCACTCAGGTAGAGAGTCTAAAACTTATATTGGACTCCTTTAAGGAATATGCCTCTGGAGTTGGTGAGAAGACAAGGCAAGATATTAAGGATAGATTGGCAAAGAAAAGGATTTTGGCACTTCATGATAAGTGTGCTTTGGCACACACCAATGTGAAAAAGAGTCTAGAAGTTCTGTAGGCTTGTGAGTCTAAAGAAAATGTTGAATTTTCTTACTGCATAAAGTGGCTGGATGCCACTCAGAATATCAAAGATCTCATGGACTCCATTGAGTCCCAATTGATAACAGTTTCCAATACATACAGTGCATCTAAGGACAGAGACATGACAACCTGGAATCCTATCTCTACTCACAAAGAAAAATTATTTATTTTTCAGAAGAAGAAGGAAGATATCATCAAAAGATTTAGTCAGTTAGGTGACCTTGTGAGAATGGAGTACACTCCAGTAGCTAATGCTTTGAAAAATCCAGAGAAATTAGAAAATATCAATCTGACTTAAGGTACTCCAGATGATGTAGAAGAATGTTTGGTGGAATGGGAATCTTTGAACAAAATGTTGATATCTACTAAGAAGAGTTAGGAGAATGGTAAGGTAGCATGGCAAGGTATTCTCAAGGAGCTTCAAGGCTCAACATCCTCCGGGTAATGCTTTTACAATTTTCATTTTTTCTGAACTACCCTTTGTCCTTGATGTCAAACGGGGAGTGAAGGTCATGAAAAGAAGGGGGGTGTATTGTACATAGGAGGTTTGTAAATTCTTTTGGCACATGTTTCCATCAATGAAAAAGGGGGAGATTTTTGGAAGAATGAAGAACATATCATTATGAATCTTTTGTTTTGTCATTGATGTCACCATGTTATATGAGTTGTAACTACAAGTTTAAGTTCAACTTTAATCTGGTATTTTGAATCGATATGACAGTTTTATCCTCTGGTATTTTGGTTTGCAATCCTCCGCTGATGAATATCATTACTTGTGGTTTTGGGAAATGTTTCTTGCTTGTTGGAATCTTGTAAGTTTAGAATCTCATGTGCACAGGTGCTTGTATGGTGATTTGTCATTATTTTGTTGTATTTTGTTATTAGGTCTATCCCTAGCCAACCTAATGAATAGTTGATATTGTAATGGATTAATTTTCTGGTGTAGATGTATGTGTGACCTATCTTAGGTCCATGCCAACATGTTGTAGTGTGATACATGCTTGAATTGTTTTTGGAAAGGTTTTGTACATGCTTGAAGATGACAATTGATCTTTTTGGTGAATAAGGGTTGCATCTAATTAGGCTGACCTAATTGATGCTTGCAGATGAATCAAATATATATATTGGATACTTTTGAGATTTTTGGTGCAAGTGAAGTGAAGAGAGATAAGTATGTGAAGATGATGAAGTGTGTAAAGTCATTTTACTAAGCATCAAAGGAACTAAATCAACACTTGTTAGGTGTAACTTTATCAGTTCATTTTCTGCCTGTAAGCCATTTCTGTATTGTATCTTTTGTAGGAAGTGAGCCTCCCATTTTGGACAGTGAGTCCTGGTAGTGAGCCACCCTTTGTAATATCTTATAACTAGTTATACTATATTGTGAGCTAATCCTCACCATGGTTTTTCAAATTTTGGGTTTTCCATGTAAAAATCCTGGTGTTCATGTGTTGTGTGATTTTATGTTTTGTTAATGCTCTTACTCATTTTTACTGTTATATGCATTGGAGTAATTAAACGGTGTTTGTTCAATTAGTTTAAGAGGATATTTATTCATCCCCCCTCTCAGTATCTTGGGTATTCAACACTAAAGTGGTGCTCCACCCAACATGACATCGTGTTGAAGGATTTGGAAGAGGCTAATCGGTTGAAAGGAAAAATTAAGGTGACTCCAGCTACTAATATGAACACGGTCTTGTATAGAGGTAAGACAGGGAAACCCCCATTCCTTTTAAGTCTGAGAATATTTGAAAATAATCTACATAATTTCCTTTTGGATTCTAGAGCCTCAGGTAATGTTATGCCTTTCTCTATTTGCAAAAAGTTGGGTTTAAGTCTAGTTCAAACTCATAAGAAAGTAATACAATTAGACAAAAATGAGGTTAATGTTGTAGAATTAAAAAATGTGCATGTGCAGATTGGATTAGACCCACAGATCCAAAATTATATGGATATTCAGGTTGCTGATATCCTTGAAACATACGACATGCTCTTAAGCAAGGACTTGATGAAAAACATCAAAGGTTATCTATCCTTGGATTTATCACACGTGTGGCTACCATGGAAAGGGGTAGAAACTAAGATTAGAATTTAAAGTGATCCATGTATGAAACATATGATCATGGAGTATGACTATCCTAACGAAGTAGCCTGCTTTGAAGCCGAGATAGGAGTGTATAGGAGGGAAGAATTTTTGATCTTTTCAAAATTTAATCCCGATTGCCCACAACCTTTAGATCACAGATAGTGGATGAAACCCTAAGCCCATAGACATGAAACCAACCAATTTTTTTTTTTTTGAGATGGAACACCAAGCATTTTTAGGATTCCATCAGTGGCTCTTATTGGGGACATCTGTTCTTCCAAAATAGAGTGATATCCTAGAATCTCGGGTTGAAGCAGACCAAGCACAGAGAACCAAAACTAGGACCTACCAAGACAAGGCAAGAGAACCATAACAAAGAAAACCAACATATATACAATATTTGCATGACTGTACAATGTGCTCCCCACTTCAAATTTTCTTAGAATCCTTTTCTGATGTACATGATTTTAGCCTGCATTCTGCAATTTAATAGGATTCATCTTCAATTGGTGGCCCTAGGCCCACAAAAACATAGAACCATTCCTTACCTCTGTCAAAATTTTTATTTTCTATCGTTTGCACTAGGCCAAGACTAAAAACATTGCCATGAATTTCCCACCAACTAATCCTCCTGTGGTCAATGTAATTAACCATAATTTCCATGTGCATGAACTTTCCATTGTCATCATTAACTTTTCTCAACTAAAATTTGTAACCATTGTAGCATTTTACCTTATTCAAGTCACAATCATACTTCACCAAATACTCATCCAACTGGACTGTAAATTGAAAAAATTCATAGTCCACTTGATCACTAACATCATAAAGGTTGACATCAAATTTAGTTTGCACATCAAACTGAAAACCTTCATAAACACTTTGTTCAAGATTTCCACCCAAAAACATATATCCCGACCCTTTGGAATTACATTGCAATTCCCCTTCTGATAAATCTGAATTAATAGAAGGCTCATATGAATCCCTAAAGTCATCTTCTGATTTTTGTCCCATACCAGAAAAAAAATCATTTTGTGTGATGAACAAAAAATATTCATACACAGGAATATTCTCAAACTGATACTCACACTCACCCGAGCACTACAAATTATTTATATTATCATATGCTTCGCTACCTTGGAAAAGTGATTAATCAAAACCCATGGTATCTTTGATCTTATTTAGATCAAGGTCATTACCACAAACAACATTATAAATAACATCCCATTCATCAAAGAATACCTCCATTTTAGGTTCATTAACATAGTCTAGTCTATTCTTCAAATCATTATCGAGCTCAATGCAAAATGTTTCAAAGGATGGCTCAAGTAACTCAAAATTAATAGGTTCAACAGCAAGGCACTCATGTGCCTCATCAATTGATAGGCATGCTGAATCAAATGTGAAAGGTTCATTATAACCTAAATTTTGTTCATTAGCAATTGAACAAGCTTCTTCCTCAATACATTCCCTATTGAAAACAATCATGTCCATTTTTGCTACAAAACTTGCATATTCCATCTCTGCTTCATATAGACAATCAAGAGCAACTAGGAAGCGATCTTGTTGGTTAGCACCATAGTTTTCATCATTTTTAACACTATGCTTAGGTTCGGGGTACTGAACACATACATTCTTGTCTTCAAACTCATCATCATTCACAATGCTAGAACACTCAATTCCTAATATAACTAGGTTGCATTCCTAGTATCCGTCACATGGAATTTGTTCACTCACTTGTAAGGGAAAAAGCTCATGAGCATTAATATCATTGCATTCTTCATGCAAAGAAAATGCCTCTAGATCATCCTCATAAAAATATTCATAATCCTCAGAAAAATAATTATAAACCTCATTTTCCCTATGATCATCATCACAAGGAGATTCATTATCACATGCACTATGCTCAGAGTCTTCAGAATGAAAGCTCAAACTCTCATTCTTAATACATTGACCATTGATTTGTGATGAGACATCAACAACATCTACAAATGCATCTTATTCATTGTCACCAATGTATTGATTTTCACATAGACTGCTTGTGAATTGGTTATAATCACTGTGCTCACCCATACCATAAGATGGATGTCTATTCTCTAATACACCATTTTCACTTATTTGCATTGCCTTATGATTCTCCTCAATAGGAAAACAATCATTGACACTTTTGGATTTCATACTTTGTGCATAATCACACGTGGATTCCTCAACAATCCTTATCCAATCAAGTATTTGGTCAAAACTGTGAGGCTTCAACTCCTTTTGCAAAGTACTTAGTCCATGCTAAAAAAATTCACAAAAAAAAATCAAAGCATATTGAATCTAAAAACCTTGCAAACAATTCACATGGTGATTGTCCCGTATGTCTTTTCATGCTAGACAACCTTTGAACAAAATGCATTTGATTATCATTACTTAGAATTTGTTGATGTTCAACTTGGAATTCACCACTAATTGCACTAGATAATGATGGACGGTCCAGAATAGTAGAAGCACCATCATCATGACAATCACGTTTGTTACTTGACCTATTCACATGAGGTGTACTAAATGACCTACACTCGCAGCCATATAACCCTTCATTGTTGAATATCTGAAGTTGTTTTCAATGTCCACAAAAATTTGATACGCATGGTGCAATTTTATGGGCTCCTGATCTCTCAACAAATAATTCATTTCCTCATAAAATGCACCCAAATATATAACCAAACACTCTGCATCACTTGGTCTGATACTTTTAGGGATATCCCTTAACTCCCTTGCAAATCTAAGATTAAAAGTTGGGACTAACTCTTTTTCATCCTTTTGAATTTCCATGAGTTTTTTACTTACTGAACTTGGATTAATTCTTTCACCAAACTGTTCTATAAATACTATCATGAACTTATTCCATGAAGAGATAGAACACACTAGAAAATATGAAAACCAATCTCTAACATACTCCTTTAGAGATTGGACAAAGAATTTCATGACAACATCTTCATGACTTATCTCATAATCTCCCATCAAATCCATAAAT
This sequence comes from Sequoia sempervirens, assembly GCA_007258455.2. Taxonomy (NCBI): domain Eukaryota; kingdom Viridiplantae; phylum Streptophyta; class Pinopsida; order Cupressales; family Cupressaceae; genus Sequoia; species Sequoia sempervirens. The sequence continues at coordinate 145,687 of VDFB02153802.1, forward strand.
GTATGCAAATTCCTATAAGCTAATTCTGAACCTTGCTCTATAAATTTTGGCAAATGTTCCCTAACATCATTAGGAACAAGGTTTGGGAAACCTTGAATACCATTGAAATTTAATGGTCTAAACCTTCTAATAGAGAAATTTCTTTGATGGCATGACAAAGGCTACACATCCTACATGTTTTCTCTTGACACTCCATAGGGACATACAAGGGAATGATATATTTTCTTGCACCGCTTTAAAAACCTCAAATATCAACTCTACATTTATGCCTAGGATCTTCTAATGGGGAGATTTCAATAACAAGAATACTTCTTCATCATAATATAGCTTGAAACTTCAAATTATATCTTAGAAGTATATAAAATTACCACTACCATTCCCTTTATTAGTGCTTAATTTCACATAGTAGGGAACCAAAATTTCTTCTAGATATTCAAACATGGTTCTCATTACAAATTTATGTTTCTTGAAAACAAAAACAGGGGAAATACCTAGATATCTTACAGCTTCGGTAAATAGTCCTTTGGATTTGACATCTTTGTAGATCTGAAATTGTCTTTACAAATTCATCAGGATCTTTACATAGAGTCGCCACCTCTCTTCATAAAGGACTAAACTTCAACAGTGTGAAGTTTCTCTGAAAGGTTAATTTCATTCTGGGTTTTCTTCAACAACAAAATAATACATAAATTCTTCTATATCTAGTGCAACATAGCCCTTTCCAGGTCTGAAAGATCTGAACCAGATGTTCAAATTCACTCAATTCTTAACTCTTTCCAAACAATACTGGAGCCTTATGAGATTCTCATTCTAGCTTCTCATTAGGGTCTTGCTTTGTATGTGCTTAGTTCCACTTCCTCTCTTCTCCACAAACTCCTCATTCTAATTTCTCTGGATTTTCTCAAATAATGTACATTGGCGCAGAGAACTCAGAGTCACCACCCACATTTAGTGAGAAACTATGAAAATATTCATGAAATTATGGTAGATCTTGATAAAATTTTCAAGTTCAAAGAGAACACAACCAACCCTAAGTAACATATCTATAATTGACTCACTCATGCCAAAGCCAAACATAATTTGGACTTGCATTTGCAAAGTATTGGACTCTAATACTTATGATCTAGAACTAGAGACTCATTATGGATTTACCCAGTAGAGTCACCAATTTGTTGGTTATTTTTAGAATCAAAATTAATCTCATTCACTATCTACGAATTCACCACAATTAAATGGTAAATAGTGGTGAGGATTGGCCAACAAACAAGTACTAGATTTCTAGGCTAGACCTCTGCTCTTTGGACTCTATGAAACCCAGGAGGGTAATCCTAACAATGTTCAAATGATATTCCCTTGCCATTTTATCATGAACATTGGAACAAACAAATATATTCCTATCAGATGCTGATAGATAAAATCCATCAAGAATTTGACCTATCCTTAAGCAAATTGCTACCTAAAGCAAGGAATAAGTGATGTTTCATATTGATACATTATAGTTAAAATGTTTAAATGATTATCATTCTTATTCTGTGCTCTTGGTTAAGTGCAGGGCTGACTCATTTACATTCAAGATAACCAAACAAATAGACCAGTGCTTTATCTTTGGGTAACAGAGTCACATTTGTAACTATCTATAATACATTAGAAATTGGACTCATCTTTTGCAGGCTATTCACATATTGCATTACAATATTCAACTTATTGTGTCGAAAAAACAAAAACTACTTAGTAATCCTTGACTCTTCTCTCACAAACCTATGGCCTTATTAAAACATTTAATTAGTTCTTTGAACCAAAGCAGAAATAAAATCATTCATTCAACCAAAATGATTGAAGATAAACAAAAGGATCCTTAATCATTTTATTTATACTTTGGAAGACAAAATACATAGGAGAGAATTTGTTTTCGAATTTGTATTTTCATTCATATGTTGTTGCTAATGTAAAACTAATTAAGCTCGTTACAAATTAGAATGTACCCTAGACTTCATACTTATATATTCATCTATGCATGAATTAAAAATTACTCTTACATGAGCTCAAATTTCCAACCTAGACCACTCGAGACCCAAAATTTGAATTCTTGTAATTGGCCCTGAATTCCCATTTATAGAAACATGGGAGAAACAAGCCTCATGCCAGCTTACATTTTTAGTCACATTTACATCTGACATTCAATTTCATTTCAATTTGAAACATCCTCAAACGTTTATATTTGTTTCTTACAAAGTGGGGGGAAAGAAAAAGAAAAAAATATTTTCCATCGATGAAGATTTAGCCGCCTTCCAAAAGGAATCATTCATCATTGTAGCAGCACCAAAACCCCTCGTCCAAATGAACCAAAGAAGTTTTCCACATCAACACTTAAGATAAAAACTTATACGCTTGTTGAAGAAGAGAAACCAACTGTTGTAGCAATGACGTCCAACACCTCTCCTTCATTTTGGTCATCAAAAACAAAAACACCGAGTCAAGATGCTACCTCTTCAATGGTTCATCATCTTCAGAATCAGAGTATGCATGTCCCCTTCATCATTTTGCTGAAACTGGAGAATCTATCTCTCCATAATCAGAATCCTCTTGACCTATGAGTGTGAGAAGGTACTGGGTGTAGTCTGGGTCAGTTTCTACCTTATTGCTTGAAGAACTAGTCCCATATTTTGTGGTAGTATCAGGCTTCCCCATATAAGAATCATAAGCTTTATGGTACTTATTCTTCTTCTTCTTCCTCCTGTACTTAGCCAATTTCCCTAACTTTTCTTCCTCCTTAGAAATCTGTTCCTTCAAAGACACAACATCTGACTTACTCCAGTTATGAACAACAACCCTACTTTTCAGGTTGTAAGTGTTCATGGCTTCACCCTCAATGGATTTATCATGAGATTTTTTCTTGTTATTTGGCCTTACATGATATCCTGGTGTACCATGCTTAGTTTTAGGTGTATCATTATGGAGTTCAAGCATATTGATCCTTCTGTACCTCCTTATAGGTTGGGAAAATTCACTAGGCTTAAATTCACTCATTCTTATAGAAAATCAAAGCTAAAGCTTATAAATTTTTGAATATAGAGAGACCTTACAAATTTGAAGGACAAAGACACCTCAAGACCACGTACAAATCCTATCAACCTACGTGAATTCTACAAATAATCGAACCCTTACAAACCCCAGGTAACTAAAACCTACAGAGCCCACAATAATTTTTCCAGATTAGCTAACTGATTCATAGTCGACACATAAAAATGTGAATACCAACTTACCCAGGAAAACTATCTTCAATGCCTCTGCAACTTCTTTCCAAAGATCTTTACGCCATCTTCTCAGACACAAGATCAATTTCTTGGCTTTTGATGATGGAAATTGTAAAGAAAATGATTTTCAACTCTCATTATATCGAACAATTGGAGTGTGTCGACCATTAATACCCAAAGTAGGATCGCGCGAGCAAGCTGACAAGCAACCACTTGATTTTTGAATCTTCACCATTGCTCACACGATGAGATAGATTGACATATAATCTGAATCAAAGAAATTAATTTTGAAAAGACTAACTACATGCATCTGTTGCCTTTGTCCAATTAGAAAAAACCATGTGGATAAGCATCCACCCTGTTTGCATACTCCATCATCCACTTAGCATTAAAGAAAGCATGTCGTGTCAAATTTCCCGCTCGACCATGAGAATTAACCTTCTCACAAATTTAATCAATGGGAAGATGGGGAGTGGCCAAGATTTGACCACAAACTGTCAACCTATGCTTTTCTTAATGCAAACCACCTTCCCGCGTGTACAATCTTTTGACAGAATTGATAGCCAAGATCAAAAAATCTCCATCATATCTTTGAACATGTGTAGAAGAAATTAATTATGATATCACACAGTTTGTCCTTTATGTCCTCACGACAATACTTTGTTAATATTTTTCCTTTACTAATGCCTTTCTTTCCCTTTATATTTCTCCACGTGGCAATCACCCACTTCCACTCTGAGAGACGAGAGGCATTGATGGGTCCCGCATAAGATGACGAGGAGTGTTTAGGATTGAACCACGTCACCCACTATCAACCATCGATCTCTGCTTAATAAAGTGTTCACTGCTTCCAAAGTTAGGTGGGTCCCTCTAATAATGGGACACATGTCCACAGCCCGCTAGCCCATGGAATTATATTAAAGCAAAGTAAAATCGGATGGGGTGGAAATGAATGGCCTTGATGAAGCCACCTCACCAAACAACCACCATTGATCTTGCCAATTCATCATCTGTTGACCTTTCAAAGGTGTTGGACCCCCCAATGCAGAAGGAACATGGCACTCACCCACTAGCCTACTGGAATATTTAAATGAAAAAAGAGCGGAGTGGGGGCATGGGGAACAACTAAGATTTGTTTGCAGTGATCGAACGGTCATCATAATCGCTAAAAACCTGCACATGCCAAATATTAGTTCTAAAGAGGGGCCACTCCTAGGCATACGATAGACAGGGACATAAGGATTAAGGTGGAAACCTTAGGCATCCAATGGAAAATATTAAAACCCGAACCTAGGCCCTAGAAAATATTTTACTAACTTGTTACTTGCATAGTATAAAGACAATGTTTTTATGAAGATGACAAGTAATGATGGGACACAAGGACTCAAGGGCCGGTAATAAAATGAACTCGATGGCATAAGATGTGTCTTAAATAACTAGGAACTTATGACAAAGGGCCAACGATGAATTATAACACTCGTAAAGGACACAAGACTTAGGGGTTTTTAGAAAGGGTTTTAGCAACACTAACCTTGAGGCATGATAGTGGACAAAACCTTAAGCCCAGAGACATGAAACCAACCAAATTTTATAGAATTTTGAGATGGAACACCAAGAATTTTTAGGGTTCTATCACAACTATCATAGAATCTATCATAGTTGACAACATTTACAACTATAAGAGAGTCTGTCATAATTGACTAAAAATAGTTGATTCTCTTACATCTCAAGTCATAACCCATCTTGTGTGCCAACTTTTTCCATGCATTCAAAGATTCCTTATGATGCATCATAGAATCTATCATATGTCATAGATTCCAAAGTGGGATGCCTATGTCCACTTGGGATGATAATGTGTCATCCAGTCGCCTCCAACGAGGATGCCACCCAACTGGTGGGTCCCAATTTGTGACATGACACCATAGGCATTTAAATAATAAAAATAAATACATTAATTACATGAATTAAATCAATGCTAGGACTCTAAGGTGGAGACACCTTAATCCCACATTCTCCCACTTGTCAAAGACCTACCAAGAGTCATACGAAATCATTTGCTCAAGGCCCCAAGGCCCATGAAATTGGAACACCATCTAAACTTCTCTATGCTCATTGGTTTTGTTAGTGCATCTACAACATTCACCAAAGTGTCAACCTTTTTGAGGTTTTGTTGTGCATGTTTTGCACACACGCTCTACCGAAGGTAGGGACCCCCTCTCTTTTGCTCTCGTTAGCTTGTTTCGCGCACCCCTATCCCCAAGCCTAGGTTGGTCACATGCCTTAAAATGATCAAACACCCCTTGACCAAAGTCACTTATCTGAATTTCACTAAGTCTTTTGCTTTTGCGGAACCTGGCTTGCAGGTCTCCTTTTTTCTTTTGCCGTCGCGTATGTTTCGCCGCTAAGTAGCAGCCGACTCTTAACTTCCGCCCGCATGGCGGGATCTGCATTTAGTTTCTCCATCTGAGCCCAAACTAAGCATCTAAACAAGTGCATTTTTTTTCATCTCAGCTACCTAGGGTCAGCCACACCAATAATTAATGCATGCCATTAGTGGTGATTTTCCTCTAAATGTGCTGCTCCCTACTGGCCAGTTTCACCCGAGTCATTCAAATTTTGGAAGAGAAAGCAAAATTCCCCTCCTCGAGCAATGCTTCCAATCAAAAGGAGTAGAAAATTCTAAGTCCAGGTAGCCTTGCTGGCTCGCCCTTGAGGGCAGTCATCCTCACATTGTTGTTTGCCTAAAAAGCTTAGCACCTGTGCCATTCCGCTATGTGAACCCCACATGCAATGTTCCTCAATGCTAACACTCTAGGTTCACCAATGAAGTTGTGGGTCAGACAACCTCTATGGGTCTACCTTTGTAGACATATGATTGCAGGAAGCCATTACTACCGCATCGTTCCATAATGATGAAGCCTTGTTGTTTCCCCACTACATGGACCAGAGCCCACCAACGTCATCACTCTTGTTGGTGGGTCTGTTCATGCAGGTCACCGTTGTCAGAGCACTGTCTTCACAAGGACACTCCTTAGAGGTGAAACTCAATGGCATTCTAGCATGGCGTTCTCACAATATCTCCCCACAGATGGCATTCATGTCCAATGTCCCTGCCAGTGGCCCAAACCCATAACTTATTGACATTTACCCGTCCTAGCATAAAAATGATATGCTAGTTGTCTACGAGATATGCTACCATGAAGAGTGTAATGGCACACCCATTATAAGAAATGATGCTCACTAAGGACAAAATTGCTTGGGTATGGGGTTGCGTAGACATCCATATTAAATTGCATTGTGGGTTGTTTCATGGCAGGCGTCATGTTGATCCCAGCTGCTCACTAGCAGTGTTGCAACCTCGACCACCCGCACCATCGTTTTGACACTCGGTTCCCATAACAGCTCGAGCTTCACGCAATTAACAATCAAAGGAAGGAAAAAATCGTTACTTCAAATAATTCTCACAGGGATGCTTGATCCATCAGATTTGGCAAGTCGAACCTTGGGCTAGGATCATCTTCCATGCTCAAACTAACCATGCAGGGCCATTACCTTCAACATGATACTTGACGAACTATGGCATGGTTAGGGATCCATTTCTTTGTGCTTCCTCCTCGATGGACATAATAAGAGGTTAATGCAAGCGACATCATGTACAATTATGGGGTGCTCTCGAAGGCTATGGGAACTCTTGATTCATTAAATTTTTGCACTCACTACATTGGCAAGAGACACTGCACATGTTTTCTGGTGTTGTCAATGATGGAAACCCTTGTCAGTAAGTCAACCCACACATCGTCATTTGATCATATTGGTAGACAGATTGAAGATCGATGATTATCTATTAAGCTAGAACAGAGCATTTGAGAGATTTGTGTTCTTTGATTGATATGCAAATTTTATGTTATTATTTTGTGTTGTGGATCTTAGGGAGGATTGTTCAATGCATGAACTGCATTATCTATAAATCTTGGTGCCTTGTATCGATTTGAGTGTAAGTTAGAAGATCCGGTTGACTAATTTTCTGTTCATCAGTGTATGAAGGCCGACTTGGTAAATGTAGCGTGTCGTAGATATTTGAGGAGTTATTGTTTAAGTATTTTTGTGTTTGAGAAATTTGATTTGGCTCCTCACTATGATTTGGCCAACTTTTGTAGATGCACATTGAATATTATGCATGATTTGAGCCGATAGTTTGTAAATATTTCTCATTTTGTTGAAGCCAACATGAAGCAATTAAATCCTTGGTAGCGGATATATATAAGTGATTGATTGTATCATTTTGATGTATGCTGGAAGTGAGTTGATGTATGTTGTGAATGTCAGAAGGTCAGTACAACAATTATGCACAATTTCACTTGTGCATTGAGGATTTTTTATGCGAATTGAAGCAGAACAAAGCATAAGTGCATAATTAGTTAGAAGGTCTAGAAACCGATCGATGAGCCTAACCAGAATTGTAATTGTAATGCCATAGAAAGTGCACAAAGAAATAGATTAGGAGCAAACATGCAATGCTATTAATCTAAATGGAAATCTAAATGTTAAGAAACAAAGAACAAAGGAAGTTAAAACGTAAACAAACTGAAACAATCTCACCAATTTCGAACGTATTTCCATGATTCATCTCGATTGCCCTTCTCCATTTTGCTTGTGTAGTATAATTGCCCTCATATTTTTCGTAAGTTCATGCAAGTATAGCCTAAGATAATGATTAGAAAAATATCGAAGATTCAAGATTGAGTGCTCTCAAAAGTCATAATATTTCACGAGAGAGATTGGAATGAAGAATGACAAATCAATTTATAGAAAATTGATTATTCAAACGACAGGCCGAGATTGAAAGATTAATGGACGGTTGAGATTGACTGATTAGACATGCATTCTTATAACTGATAGTAGTGACATGAGTGATACAAACTAGAAATAGGATTAAAGATTAAATAAATGATTTAATCTTCAGTTCGGTATTCAAAAATGGAAGAAATATCTTTGCATGACAAAGATAAAGACTGATTAAAGCAACTCACGTTCGAATGCACACATGAGGTTTAATTAATTAAATAAGAATATTTAATTAATCCGCATGTACACGCAATTGAGTTAGAACTGGACGATTGACTGGTCTGACGAAGAGATTAATCAAGAATGCCACTTAGACATCAAATCAAGAGTTAACTGAGCGATTAAATAGATGTCGAGTCGAGTAGAAGTGAATATTTAGATAACTCACATAATTATCTAAAATATAGAAGAATGCGTTAAAATAGAATTAATGAATTAAATAATTCATTTAATTCAAAACTCAATATTCGAAGAATAATTAAATAAATAAGATTTATTTAATTAAATGATAAAGGAATTTAAATGAATAATTAAATAAAGAATTTATTTAATTATAGTTGAAGTATGATAAAGAGTAAATTAAATAATAATTTATTTAATTTAATAAGAAGAATAAAGTTAATTAGTAACATAATTAAATAAAAAGCGTTTATTTAATTAATCATATAGAAATAAAGAAAAGTGTGAATTAATTAGATAATTAAGATTATTTAATTAATAGAAGAAATTAAGATTATTGAGAATAATTAAATAATTGATATTATTTAATCATGACCATGAAAAATACGAAATATGAAGAATATGGAAGTCGCAGGCCTAAAACCAGATTTCGGTGTCTACATTTGCCCCTCTTTGATACAATGTCATTTCGGCGTTGTGTCAAAGAAAATAGATAAGAACTATGCCCTAGTACTGCTCCAGATTAGAATAGGTGAAGGTATGCCCCATCGGGAAAATTGACAAATTTCTGAAAAGTTCAAAAAAATTTGGAAATGATCCCGATTAGTCCAAAGGATAGGCATAAATGCAGTGGAGTTCGCAGAATTGAGTTTGGAAACACGATGAATGGATATGGGTTGATTGAAAATGGAAGTCAACATGGCCAGTAGGACAGACATGCCACCTAAGCCCTAGGTATATATAGGAATAGGGTTGAAAACCTATTCATTTGCACCCACCTAGCCTAGAAGTTTGAGATTTTGCTTTGCATTCCTAGCGACAATGTCTCTAGTTCCAGCCACTCATCATCGCGCATACAGGATCCGGACATTCCAAAGACCAGCCGGCACGGACCCCCCGGTATGTACCTAAAACTTAGCTTTTGAAATTTTTGATTTACGCGCATTTTAATGCATTTATTTCAATTTTTACTTATGCGTCACTTTAGTAATTCACCGCATTTTCTTGCGCGAACGACGCATTTGCCTGCGGAAAATCGCATTTGTATTTTTACGTCGGCCATTTTGAATAGTTGTTAGCGGTTAAACGCATTTGTTTATTTCTGAAACACATTTGACTTTTTGAATCGCATTTGCATTTAGATTAGCCGCATTTGTATAGTTATAAACGCATTTGAATTTCATGCACCGCATGTTTTATTTTGCAACGCATATGAATTTAGTCAAACACATATGATGGAATGAGCCGCATTTGTTAAAAAGCAACGCATTTGAATTTTATGAACCACATGTGATAAAAAGCAATGCATGTGGAAAAGAATGACGCATGTGCAAAACAGTGACGCATTTGCATTTCATGTAGTATAGTCATTTTGCACTAGAATAGATGATTGAGGCTGACATGAGGCATGTATAATGCCATTGTAGGTTGTATTAGACATGATTTATACATGGGAGTCGAGACCCACTACGTTTTGATTTAGAGACAGTTTGTGGCCGGCAGAGCGACGGGTTCTATGGCACCTTGGTCTATTGCATGTGACAGACATACCCCAGATTCGGGCGAATCAGGGACTACTGATAGCTTTGTGTGAGCGGTGGCACTCGGAGACATCATCCTTCCACCTATCGACTGGAGAGGCCACGGTTACACTAGAGGATGTGTATAGGATACTAAGACTTCCGATTAGAGGGACACGAGTAGCATATGATACCCAAAGGGGTACTGCTGAGATGTGTAGGTACTACCCCCATGCTGACATTAGGCAGTTAGGTTTTGATGATTATGAGATTAGATGGCGGGTATTGGCCCAGAGATATAGACAGCTAGACTGTCTATTGGCTACTTTGATAGGCGGGATAGTACTTCCTGACCGCCGAGGTCATGGCTTTCCTATGGGGTGGGGAGAGATGTTAGTGGGCATGCTCGAGCGTTGATTTGTATATGCTTGGGGTTCATGTGTGCTCGGGATGCTATACTTCCATTTGCATGATATTGCCTACCGAGAGGCACAGTGGATGAGCTGCGGTACCAAGCTCCTGATGGTATGGGCATGGGAGCATATTGCCATTTTTCCACATGGAGCTCCGTACACCTTCCGCTATGCGGGGGCAACCACATAGCATCACATTGGAGATACAGGCTACTTTAGACATGCCATAGACACGATGCAACAGTTTACATGGAGGCCATACCTGGGGTGTGAGGATTGGTCAGATGAGGATGAGCACTTGCCATTTTGCAGATAGACACAATATTTGGTTGGATGGACAATATCACACGTACGCATTATAGAGCGACAGTTGCCAGATCGTGTCCTGCGGTAGTTTGGAGAGGTGCAGGATGTGCCTCAAGGACGAGCAGAGTTTGTGAGATCCTCACGAGAGGTCCCGCTATGGGGGCCAGAGATTCCAGTGGCCATGGTAGAGGCAGATATTAATGGATTACAGGCACTTCCATGGGGATGGAGGGACGGACCAGCAGACCCAGGGATCATAGCAGAGTATGATCAGTGGTGGGCAGTTCACAGGCCGATCCCTTTGACAGAATTAGAGCAGCCAGCACTGGTAGAGCGACGAGGGATAGGGCCATGAGGCAGGCGCAGCAGAGGTAGAGGCCAGGGAGGCAGAGGAGGCTATGGTGATGGAGGAGATGATGGCAGAGGTGGACGGTGTGGAGGCAGGAGAGGGAGACATGGTCGGAGGGGACGAGGGCCACCATTATCATCGATCCGTGAGGAGGTGCGTGGAGAGGAGGATGCGGCCATGCTAGAAATTGAGAGAGGAGGAGAGGAGGATGTGGCCAGAGGTGGAGAGGAGGACATTGCCAGGGGTGGAGAGGAGATGCATCTGGCAGAGGCAGCCATCCTAGATATCCCAGCAGAGGAGGAGGCAGGTGCCAAGGAGGCAGACAGAGAGGAGGCAGAGATTGACGCCCTGGGCTTGTTAGGTGCCTATTAGGAGGATGATGATGAGGATGATGATCACGAGAGAGAGATTCGGGATCAGATCCTAGAGGATCTGGATGAGGAGGAGGATGGGAGAGACAGGGACAGACAAGATGATAGAGAGGCAGAGGATCCAGATAGAGATACACTGTGTGCTCAGGTTGCATCCTTGGAGGAGCAGATGAGAGTTCTCATGGCCGAGAGGGATGAGTATCAGATGGAGAGAGACATAGTAGTGATGGATAGGGATCAGGCCATAGCTCAGAGATAGGAGACGGAGCAGAGATTCATAGAGCTCAGGGCATTATGCACATGACCATCAGCTGCGTTTTCCAGAGAGCTAGTCAGAGTTGGGGAGAGGGAGAGATACTATCCGGATTTGTATGAGGTAGAGATTCCACCAGAGAGATGGGCTCCCAGTTTCTCAGAGGCACAGAGTAGCAGGTCCCAGACCAGGACCCACACTAGGACAGTCAACACAGAGGGAGTGGAGCAGCCACGCAGAGCAGGTCCGTATGACAAACCTCCTTCAGCTCACCGGTCATCGGGTTCCCAACATCATTCCTCCACATGCTCCAAGCATGATAGCAGTGGCAGTTTAGGATAGGGGCACCATCTTGATATGTATCTTGACATTGTATTATGGTTATATAGCCTGCGGGCTTCCATGTATTTATTGATACATTATGACATTGTGATGTGACACGTTGAGCGATATATATATATATATATATATATATATATATATATATATATATATGATTTTGGCGGTGATTCTCATGATATGCATTACTAAGTATGGATTATGCAATCTTTATGTATACATGTGATGTTTAGATGATATGCCTATGTAATGGATGAGTATATGTATTTTATGATGTTTATGTAGCTAATGAGATAATGTTGATTCTATGTGATGTATGCAATTTATAGATATGAATGCAATATGATGTTATATGTACTATGCTGACTATATGTGATGCTATACAAATATAATGTGATGCATGTATTTACAGTTGCCTTGTACATGGAATGCTTATGATATGTATTATGTGATGAGAAATGCCTATTATGTCATGATGATCTAGATATGAAATATACCTATATGTATGTATTTTTCTAATATGTACGTTGATGCAGGATGATGTATGATATGTTGTGTCACAGGACTCCATCATAATGCAAGAAAGAAGAACTGTTAGCGCAGAAAGAAAGATAGAGAAAGAATGAAAGACAAGAGATAGATGTTAGTATTAGCAATCTTCGATATTTCGCTGTATCACAAAAGGTATTGCAGTTTATCATCATTGGGCGAGACTAATACAAATGGAGAAAAACACCATGATATGACATAAATCAAAGTGTGTAAGGTCATCCATTTGCCAATAACAGACAGTTGCAGACAAGGATTGTCATTAACTCACTAAGGGCACAAGTTGCCCTAGTCTTTTTGTCAGGACAAACCACAGACAGCAAACAAAGTAAAAGACGGGTCATGAGACATCATTGCTCCTCTAAATCCTTCATGGGACATCCTTGAGGAAACTAGTAACATGACTCAAAAATCAAATTTAACAGACAGTCGACAGACAACAGTCAAAGAAAATAGAATTCTAATACATCATTGCTTCTCTAAATCCTCCATGAGACATCCTTGAGAAAGCTAGTAACATAATTCCCATCATAAAGCCAAGTGAAAAGATAAGATAAATAAGATATAAAGTCAAAAAAGCCAGTGAAATATTTTCCAAAACTTGATTTGTTTGTTTGATTTGTTTTGATTGATAAAAGGATTGATTAACAGAACCTGATTTCAGGAGATACACATACTAGATAAGACTTTGAGTCTGGTTTCGATGTTATGACTATCTGTATAAGGCGTGACAAAGCCTGGTTTTAGAAAGACATGTATCGTATAAGACATTGAGTCAGATGCCGTTGATGTGATAACCTGTGTAAGGCTATGTTTGAATGTTTGATCTTGTCGATTATGCAGGAAGGACTCATCCTATATAAGACATAGATTGTTTTGCTGATATCAGTATTCAGGAAAGACTCATCCTAACCATGATACAGGTTGATTCACATGATGATGATGTCTGTTTCCAAGAAGGACACATCCTATAGCAGACATTTGTTGATCTGTTTTGATTGTTTTGTTTGGAAAGTTGTTTGATTTGACTTAGAGACATTGCTGACTTGTTCACCAGATTGATGCATGACTTGAGATGACGTGTTGACAATTGACTGTGTGTTACGACAAACCCTAAAGGACTGACCTAGTGCGGCCTCGGGGGCTCATCGATTGATGGCCTTGCCTACGTTATACACGCAGAGACCTTGTAGTTCGACTTGACTTTGACTGACAAGACTAACTATAAATAGAAGACGTGTGTGAAAGTGAATGTGACGAACCCTAATGGACTGACCTAGTGCGGCCTCAGGGGCTCATCGATTGATGGTCTTGCCTACGTTGTACACGCAGAGACCTCATAGTTCGACACGACCAAGGACGTTGTCCTATAGACATATGGATTAAATCATGAATTTATATAGACAAACCTAAACGGACTGACCTAATGCCTCGGGGGCACATCAGCAAATGGCCTTGCCTACGTCCAGTCGCAGAGGCAATGTAGTTTGACAAATGACAAAGATTGACAAGTGCGACTGACTGTGACTCTGTTTTTGGAATTTTGAAATGTTTTGATTTTTTTGTCTTTTTGAAGTTTTTCGATGTTTTTGTGTTTTCTCAGGTCATTTTGCGATGTTTGTGGATTTTCCATGGTTTTCCGTCTTCAACACAGCCAATGTAAGAACCAATAGGACACATGTCGAGTGTTTGCCCCCAGTCGAGTATAAGACCAATTGATTATGAATAAGATAAAATGGGGGATATGAACTGCACTCGATGTCAATTGTTCCAAGTGATGGGAAAGACTACCACTTATTATGAATGGTATATACAAGCGATGGATAGGAAAGATAAGGGATATGTACATGGAAGTGGACTATGTACAGGGATAAGGGATATGTACAGGGAAGTGGACTATGTACAGAGTAATAGTAGACAAAGGAGCAGAGTTAACTACACATGGCACCTGTTTGCCAGGTTTTCACCATGGTACTTATCCAAAGCACCACTGAAGTGGTTTTCACTATTGGACGAAAGATTTGTCTTTACTATTTTATAGATTATCTATTTTTTTTGTTGTTACCAAGACGCCTGTTTGCCAGATTTTCACCTTGATAACGATTTTTATGATTTTATGATTTTTTTTGTATTTTTGCTAATGAAGACAAAGGCTCCCAGAAGCTATGCATAGAACTTCCTTAGATTCATACTATTGATTGGTGAGGACAATGGTTCCCCTTTAGGAGTAGAAAGTTGGTACACTCTTGATCCAAATACTTCTGTAACAACATAAGGTCCTAACCAATTAGGTTCAAACTTTCCTGGTTTGTCTCTTTCTGCTTGATTCTTTGGGTTCTCCATTAAAACCAGGTCACCAATGCCAAAGTTTTTGTTCAAGACCTTCCTGTTATAACTACGATGAAGGTGATTCTGATATGCTTGAAGATGGTCTAGTTCCTTCTGCCGTCGCTCATCCAAGAATTCTAGCTCATAGAGTCTCGATACTCAGTACTCTTCATCATCAATGTGGCCTTTTAGGGATACCCTTAGGGAAGGAATCTTGACCTCAATAGGCAGAATAGCTTTAGAACCAAATACAAGTGAATATGGGGTAGCGCCAGTGGGAGTATAGATACTTGTGCGATAGGCCCATAAGGCAGGGTTAAGCTGTAAATGCCAGTCATGACCAACATCATTGACAGTCTTCTTAAGGATTCTAATGATGGTCTTGCTAGATGCCTCTGCTTGGCCGTTACCTTGTGGGTAGTATGGAGTAGAAAAGTGATGTTGGATATGAAATTCATCACACAGGTGGCAGACTTCTTGGTTCTTAAATGGGCGGCCATTATCAGTGACTATGGACTGAGGGACACCATACCAATAGATGATATAGTTCAGGATAAATTTAGAAATTTGTGTGCCGGTAATGTATGTCATAGGAATGGCTTCAATCCACTTTGTAAAATACTCAGTGGCAGTGATAATGAATTTGTGTCCATTAGATGATGTGGGGTGGATCTTACCTATGAGGTCGAGTCCCCATTGGGCAAAGGGCCATGGTGATGTTATAGGACGGAGCTCCTATGCTGGGGCATGTATCAAGTCTCCATGAACTTGACATTGGTGGCATTTCATTACAAAGACATATGAGTCTTTTTCCATAGTAGGCCAGTAATAACCCAGTCTCATAATCTTTTTGGCTAAGGTAGGACCGCTAGAATGGGAACCACATATACCCTCATGGACCACATGCAAAGTTGCTTGTGCTTCAGTTGAATCAAGACATCTTAGTAAGGTATTATCTAAGGCACATCTATATAGGGTGTCTCCGACGATGGTGTATTTGGCTGACTTGTGAAGGAATGTCCTACGTTGGTTATTTGATAGGACGGTGGGTATGACTTCGGCATGAAGGTAATCATAGATTTCTTTGTACCATGGGGAATCAGGACCAACAATGTCACACACCATTTCAGAATCTGGGATATTGTAGGCTGGGACCAAAAGCTGTTCTACCAAGAACTCAAACTTAGGCACGTTGTTAGGAATGTCAAGAAGTGATGCAATTGTAGCCATAACGTCTACTGCCCTATTTAAAACATGAGGTATCTGATGAAATTTGACTTTGTCAAAGTACTCTTTAAATCTATCAGCCATGCGCTTGTATGGAGCAAGTTTCTCATCCTTAGTTTCATAATCATTATTTACCTGTCTGATTACTAGTTGAGAATCCCCATATACTTGTAAAATCTTAATTTTCCACTTGATTGCCATACGTAACCCTGTCACTAGAACTTCATACTCTGCTTTGTTGTTAGTGCATGGGAATGCAATCCTGAATGACTTAGGGATGGAGTCACCCTGTGGTGTAATAAATAGTATACCAACCCCTGAACCATGATTTGTATGTGAGCCATCAAAGTATAGCTTCCATGTTATGTTTATGTCAATTGTGAATATGAATTCATTAGGAAAGTCTGCAACTAATGGGCGATCTGCCTATATGGGTGCGTCAGCTAACTGATCAGCAATGACCTATCCTTTAATATCCTTTCTTTCGACATACTAGATATCATACTCACTAAGTATCATAACCCATTTAGCCAGTCGTCCTGTTAACGCTGCCTTGCTAAGGAGATATTTCAAAGGGTCTATTTTGGCAATCAACATTGTTTGATGGTTTAGCATATAATGTCTCAATTTTTGAGTAGCAAATACTACTGCAAGACATGCATGTTCAATGGTACTATAGTTGAGCTCATAACCTACCAAAGTCCGACTGATATAATAGACCGCCCTTTCATGACCTTCATCGTCATTCTGTGCAAGCAATGCTCTGAGTGATGAATGGGTTGCTGTAATATAAAGAATCAATGGTCTTCCTTCAACAGGTGGCATTAAGATAGGTGGTGTGAGTAAATATTCTTTAATCAGTTGAAAAGCCTCTCCACACCTGGTTGTCCATGCAAAGGGTACTCCTTTCTTAAGTAAATGTTGAAAAGGATGTGTCTTATCTGCTAATTGCACTATAAATCTTCTGATAGATTGCAGCCTTCCCTATAATTTCCTTAGTTGACTGAGATTAGTGGGTGGTGGCATGTCCATGATGGCTTTCACCTTAGCAGGATCCACTTCAATGCTCCATCTAGAAATGATATAACCTAACAACTTTCCTGACTTGACTCCAAACACACATTTCTTTGGATTGAGTCTTACTTTATACTTTTCCAGCCTCTGAAATATCACATCTAACACCTGTAAATGTTTTTCCCTTGTCTTGGATTTTACAATAAGGTCATCAACATAATCCTCCATTAGAGTGTGTACTAGATCATGAAAGATAGTAGTCATGGCCCGTTGGTAGGTTGCTCCCGCATTTTTGAGTCCAAAGGGAATAACGTTCCAGCAATACGTTCCCCAAGGACAAGTGAAAGCCATCTTAGGTTGGTCTTTAGTTGCAATTCTGATCTGGTTATATCCTGAAATTCCATCCATAAGGGAGAACATCTCATATCCTGCTGTCATGTCAACTATCATGTCTACGTTAGGCAAAGGGAAGTCATCCTTAGGACAAGATTTGTTGATGTCTCTAAAATCAGTGCAGATGCAGATGCCCTCAGTTGGTTTAGTGACTGGTACTAGATTGGAAATCCAATCTACATAGTCGATAGATCTGATGAAACCAGCGTCTAAGAGTTTCTTGAGTTCTGCCTTGACTAACAAAGTGATCTGTGGGTGCATTTTTCTCATTTTTTGCTTCACTGGTTTGGCACTTGGTTGTAAGGGAAAATGATGAAGAACAAGGTCAGGATCCAACCCTGGCATGTCAGCATATGACCAAGCAAAATTTATCTGTCTCTGTGCAAAGAAGTTATGGAACTCTGGCTGCTCTTCTGTTGTCAATGACGCTGCAAAATAAACCCTTTGAGGATTCTCTTTGGTACCTATGTTGACTTCTACTGATTCTTCAACGAGCATAGGTGAATTTTCCTATGCAATGGGGAGAATGTTCAAACCTCCATCCTTAGGTGCCTCAGAGAGGTTTTCACCTTCAGATGCGTCCTTTCTTTTTACTTTTTGATTGTCTAAAGCTGCCTTTCAGTTTTCACCTAGATACTCATCTTTTTTATCTTGTTTATTCTTTTTCTCAATTTTGCCACTGGAGGGTTGAACAGATTCCCCAAAGTATGCTTTATTGTCCAAGTCAATGGTAAAACCAGCCTTATGATCACCATTTGGTATGCCTTCTCGTAATCCCAGGAACTCAGCAATTGCTTCGTCGTTCTCAAACATATCTAAGATGGGTGTGTCTTGTTGGTCCCAATCAATGAGTTGGGGATAGACTAAGGGCATGTTATCATCGGAGTTATCAAAGTTTAATGGAGTCAAGGTAAAGATTGAATTATTCATGTGGTTACAAAAGTCTTGTACCAAGTCCTTTTTGCTCTTAGGTTTGGGGCTAGGTGGATTGACAGGTAGGCCTAATGCCAAGGTTTGACTATCAGAAACAGGTGGCTCAGGTTGTGAAGAGGTAAGATCAAGTGATTCCCAATAGTAGTGTTTAAAACACTCTTCTTTTGTCATTTTCTTTGGTGGACAGGAATTCAAGGGATTGGGTGAAGAACTTAGCATCAAGTCAAGTTCTCCAAATAACTTGTCAAGGTCCATGGAAGAAGTAGAGGATAGGGAATCCCACTCATAATCGTTAGAGTCAGGGGAGTCACAATGATATTGGTCTACTGGTTGGTGAGATGTCTTAATATCTTTTGAAGCACGTACTTCCTCAAGTAAGGGTAATGGGGTATTAGGAACACCAATCTGAATCGGTTGAAACCCTAGCCCTAGTCCTTTTAGCCATTGCGAAACAAATATTGGTTCAATCCTGCCATCTTGGTTTAAACCTAAACCACTATGTCCATCATATCCTTTTCTTTGCATGCTTGTGAAACCCTTTCCATAAAGATTTGTAGGAATATGTGCAAGTAAGAGGGGTTCCTCAGCATCTTCCCTATACAGCCAGGAAGTGACATCTTTTGCATCTACAGCCTCTTTGCTTAATTCACCCCATTTAGAAAAAGTTGTTGTGGGAGGAATGTGTATGGTGACCATAGATTGTCTCCTATCCGATGTAGGTAAACCATATGACTTAGGAGGAATCAAATGGCTAACACAATAAGAAGTCTTCATGTAATATTCTCCACAACCCTTGTCTTGGATCTCAACCCTAGGTGTGGTAGGAACTGAGGGTGAAGTAGTTGCCCGAGTGAGTGTGGATGGATCAAGATAGGAAGATGAATTGGATGATGAGGCCTCTTGATTAACGGGCACTTGGTGTTGGGGGATCTCCTTTAGATTGGTGCAATACTAGAAAGGATTTGGATCACCATCTATAGTTATTTCTGTGCCATTGTAAGGGAATTTAAGACATTGATGATACGTGGAAGGGACTGCCTTCATAGCATGAATCCATGGTCTACCTAGCAGAAGGTTATAAGGAAGGGTGAGATCCAAGACCTGGAACTTTGTCTCCATTACCGCAGGACCAATTCTAATAGGAAGTGTTACCACCCCCTTTGATTTTCTTTCCTCATCATCATAAGCTTTTATGACAATACTTTTGGTCGTGTCTACGCATGCTTCTGAAATACCTAAACCCTTAATTAGTTTTAAAGTGCACAGATTTAACCCTGCTCCTCCGTCTACCAAAACTCGTCTAACTTTGGTGTCATCAACAAGGACTTCTAGATGTAAAGGGTCATTGTGGTTCATCTTTTCAGTTGCATAGTCTTGTTCAGAAAATGTGGCATGGTGATTATTGGTCAAGTAGCCCACCATTTCCTGGAAATGATTGACATCAAGATCATTAGGGACCGTGGTGTTCTGTAAAGCTTTATCGAGAACAGATTGATGCTCAGGGAAAATACGCAACAATTCCAAGATTGAGATTTGTGCTGGGGTCTTTCCCAACTGGTCAAGAATGTTATATTGTAACTTGGAAGGTTGAGGTGTTTGCTACGATGTAGGGCCTTGGATAGTGTACTTAGTACGACGAGTATTGACTGCACACTCAAGATTAGCTTTGATAATAATGGTATTGATATTCTCATCGGCAGCGCGAAGGCAATGAATGATTTTCCCACTATTATAATGGTGCTTGACACTGGCATAGTTGGCTAACATATTGGTCTTAGTACTCGAACTGGGGGTAGTTCCTTTTCCATGATCATGTAATGGGTCAAAAAATACTTGATGATCAGTGTTGGATGACTTTTCTTTTTGTCCATTAACTTCAATAATTCTCCTTTTGACAAGATCTTGTATGATATTCTTCAATTGTTGACAGTTTTGTAGAGTATGTCCCTTAGTTCCATGGTAATCACAAAAGGCATTGTCATCCCACCAAGCTGGTTTAAATTGTCCTGGATCGTATTGTCTTGGTTCCTGCAGTTGTATGAGATTATGCTGTAGCAGTTGTTTGAACACCGAATCAATGGGTTCCCCTAAGGGAGTAAAGTCATGTTTTTAAAATCTTCTTGGTTGTGGATGTTGAGCATTTTGGACCACGGTAGGCGGTGGATTGACAGCATTAAGCGTGTTGGAAAAAGTATGAGGTCCATGTAATGTGAGGAGGGGTCCTGCTTGTAATGTTTTAGCATCAACCACCCCATCAGTGGTGACATTTTTGTTGCGAGACCAGAATCTGTTTCTGTCAGTGGGGGTGTTTTGTATGATTGGGTTTCTATTGGATGTTGATGTCTTGAGTTCGCCCTTTTCAATGAGATCTTTCTCTATTATAACCCCTTTTTCTACTAGTTCCAAAAAAGACGTACAACAATGGACCCTTAAGTTACTCCTGAGTTTTGCATGAAGGTTTTCTTGGAACATAGTAACTTTTTGTTTCTCAGGTATCTCGACAGGACACCTACTAGCTATAGTTCTCCATCGCTGGAAAAAAGCAATGAATGTTTCCCCTTCATCTTGCATTGTGTGACACAAGGTTGCTATATTTATCTCATGATCTATGTTGAAGGCAAATTGTTCCACAAATTTCTCAACCAATTCACCCCAAGATCTAATGCTAGAATCTAAACCTGAAAACCACTCTAGTGCAATTCCCACAAGGATTCTTGGAAATAGCCTCATAAGATACGTGGGGTCATAAGCGACATCTATGCATATGGTAGAAAATTCCCTAATATGTTCTATTGGATTTTGTTTGCCATTGTACTTAGGAAGATTCGGTATGACATATCCGTGAGGGAAAGGTGTCATGTACAATGATCTATCAAAAGGGAATGGGCATATGTCCTTTGTCGAAAATGATTTCTTAGTTGACACCGACATGTTATCCATTTGCGTTTGTAATGCATGCATTTGTGTTTGTAGGACGTCAACTTGGGTCAAAGATGTGTTAGGGGGATTATGTGGATCCGTGTATGTGTTCTGAAATCCAAAGTCTCGTGATGGGTTTTGATTGAATCTTGGCATCTGAGGTGGATTTGGATTCAGAATGTTGGTAAACATGTTTTGGTCTAGTATCTACATAAATTGGTGTTGACCTGGGTTCTGTGTGAACGGATTCCGAGTACCACTCTATGAAAAAGGATTCTGATTCAGAATTGATATGAATTGGCTTTGACTTGGAATCTGTGTGGATGGATTCTGACTACCAATCTGTGAAAAGGGGTTTTGATTCAGAATCAATGTGAATTGGTTTTGACTTGGAATCTGGGAGAGTGGATTCTGATTGCCATATTGGAAGGAGGGAATGCCTCCTGTTTGTGTAATCCGTGGTATGGTACTAGTGACTGGAGCACTAGGTATGGCCATCAACTATGGTATGGTACTCGTGGTACTAGCAGTTGGTATGGTTGTTGATTGCAAACTTGTGACACCGACATAAGGTGTAGAGGCTAACATTTTAGGTCTTTTACTCCCAACAAGAGGATCAAAGGGAGTTGATGATGAAGCCCCTACAGTGAAATTAAATCCTGATGTCATGCTAGATGTACCAAATGGGGACGTATGGACTGTCGTACTCTGTGTAGATGTGGTAGATGGCATAGTTGTGCTGACCTGAGGTATAGTAGTACTAACAGTCGGGGTATTTGTCCCTTGTGTAGGTTGAGTTTGTAAGGAGATGATATCAAATCCTAGAGCTAAGGTAGCGCCTTCAGCTAGCAATTTTCCTAAAAATCATTGCTGATCATTTGCTAGGTACTCATCTACGAAAGAGGAAAACTCAGGGTCCTGTGCGGCAGCCTCTATGTCTTCTACTGCAATATGTCCTTGAGTGTTTCTAGTGGTGAATTTGTCTAAAAGAGTCTTATGAGGTCTTGAAGAAAATGGATTGATGAATTCGTTTGGGTTCAACATGTTTTCTCTCTCTCTTCTCTTAGACCTAGTTTCAACCATGTAAGACAAGCTCAATAGGCGGGAAATGCAAAACTATATGTATGAACAGTATAACCCTAGTCTATGTTTTCGGGATTTTCGTATGCAAAATAAGGAATGTTCTAGGATGACACTAGCCTAAAATCTAAAGATGCAAGACCTAAGCAAAGTTCTGAAATAATCAATTTTATAAACCCTAAGACGAAGGGACCAAATACTTGAAGTCTAGCCAAAATGTCAATTTAGTTTAAGTCAAGGGACCAATGTAGGACAATGATCAAAAGACAAGAGTAGTTTCCTAACTAGACTGATGAGCTAGGAGGACTCTATGTAGGACAAAAGATAAACTGTTAAAACTAGGTTCAATGACAGATTTCGTTGACACTGACTTTTCTAGAGTGTTGATGGTGAACTAGTCCTAAAGTTTGTAAAAGTGACCTTCCTAGAAGTTTAATGCAAGGTAATATGTAATCTAAGATGAAACTAAACTCTAAATGAAGACAACTATGGTACTGACTAAATGAACCTAAAGGATGCAAAATTGAGCAAATCATTTCAGGTTTCTGTTCAAGGACTGTTTGTGTAAAGACAACTGAAACTGGTATACTCATGTTGATTGGACAGTGACTGTGAATTCTAGTTTTCTGATAATCAGACATATGTGTCTCAGGATTTAACAGATACGGTTCAAAATTAACAGTTGTGGTCTTCCAATGATCAATTGCATTTCTCTGGTAAATTTTAGTTTGACTCTGACAGATGCAGTTACCCTCTAACAGATGCGACTCAAAAAATAACGCATGCGATATTTGCAAAATAGTTGTGAGCTAAACTAACAGATGCGACTCTAATCTTGACAAATGCAACTGATAATGACATATGCGACCCTAATTTTAACATATGCGACTCGTGATAATAGATGTGACTCCTGATAATAGATGCGACTCGTGATGACAGATGCGAGTTTCTGGTGAACACTTGCGACTCTCTATGTAATTTTA
This sequence comes from Sequoia sempervirens, assembly GCA_007258455.2. NCBI lineage: Eukaryota > Viridiplantae > Streptophyta > Pinopsida > Cupressales > Cupressaceae > Sequoia > Sequoia sempervirens. The sequence goes on from VDFB02153802.1 coordinate 169,162, forward strand.
GTGATGAGATTTTAAACTGACTCCATTTTCTGTGATCAAATTCTAACAATCAAAGACAGTCATAAGACAAAGTGTTTTCAGTTTTGATTTTGGACTCAAAGAATGTTTAAATTGATAACAGACAAGTACATCCTAATAGGCCAAAGGCCTAGGGTTTGTAGACTTGGTATAGCCCACCAAAATACCTCAAATTGGTGATAAACACCTTTCCTTCTCGAGAGTGGATAGCTTAGAAATTTGGTGGCATTGGCTCCCCTCTACGGCTCATTAACGTCTTTCGAGCACACCAATTTTGAATTCTTGGGTAATGACCTCCCAAGAACTGCTATCTCTACTCAAGGGGATCAGTAGTGAGTGTCTTCGGGCATGATACTATACCCTGCACTATACCAAGCAACGACCACAAATAGGTTGGTCTCTAAAATAAAAAGGTATTTAGCACGGGCATTCCGTTCGTGGGGTGTGATCCATACGGCGCGAGTCCCCTTTCGGATCCATCTCGTCAGAACCACACTCGTGATTCTTGGGGTTTCCCCAAGAACCCACTTTTATATACCGGCTGGAAGTCCCTCGGGTTCAGGGTGCTACCAGTTTGAGTCGTCCTGGGGTGAGTACTTTTTCCCACCAGAACAGGCCCAAATTCTAGAGTTGGTAACTGTTTCTCTTACACCCAGGATCACACGGATGTGCAAGGGGAGAGGATACTTCGATGTACCAAGTCGTAAGGGTGACCAAACTTGTGCTTTCGTACCAAACACAGTAAACACTTGTTAATTTTAACCAAATGAAAGATTTGCTACGCTACCAAACAATCTGTTTCAAAATTAACTAGGGTCTTCGACAAACGTCCTGTAGAAAAACTCGTTAGTAATTTTCAATATTGTCTTCGTCAATTGACCTGCAAAAGTTTGTTAACTCCAAAAAGGCCACACGCTGAAAATCAGATATCAGTAACACACAAATCAATTAAAAATTTTAGATTTCTGAAAATAGAAATAAAGTTTTACCAGTCAATTGCGTCGCGGTATTACCAGTCAGATGCGTCGTTTATTCTTCAATTGCGGTTCAAGAACTGTCAGATGCATCGTTTATTTTTAGATGCATCGTTTCTTCTGTCAGATGCGGTTCAGGAATTCAATTGCGTCGTTTCATCAGTCAAATGCGTCGTTTCGTACAAAAAACTTGCAAAAATCAAAGAAAATGTCTACGGATCCACGGAGATGGTATCTTTCACGTTGGGTTCACCAAATGTAATGCCATAGAAAGTGCACAAAGAAACAGATTAGGAGCAAACATGCAATGCTATTAATCTAAATGCAAATCTAAATGTTAAGCAACAAAGAACAAAGTAAGTTAAAACGTAAACAAACTGAAACAATCTCACCAATTTCGAACGTATTTCCATGATTCATCTCGATTGCCCTTCTCCATTTTGCTTGTGTAGTATAATTGCCCTAAGATTTTTCGTAAGTTCGTGCAAGTATAGCCTAAGATAATGATTAGCAAAATATCGAAGATTCAAGATTGAGTGCTCTCAAAAGTCATAAGATTTCGCGAGAGAGATTGGAATGAAGAATGACAAATCAATTTATAGAAAATTGATTATTCGAACGACAGGCCAAGATTGAAAGATTAACGGACGGTTGAGATTGACTAATTAGACATGCATTCTGATAACTGACAGTAGTGACATGAGTGATACAAACTAGAAATAGGATTAAAGATTAAATAAATTATTTAATCTTCAGTTTGGTATTTGAAAACATAAGAAATATCTTTGCATGATAAAGATAAAGATTGATTAAAGCAACTCACGTTCGAATGCACACATGAGGTTTAATTAATTAAATAAGCATATTTAATTAATCCGCATGTACACGCAATTGAGTTAGAACTGGATGATTGACTGGTCTGATGAAGAGATTACTCGAGAACGCCACTCAGACATCAAATCAAGAGTTAACTGAGCGATTAAATAGATGTCGAGTCAAGTACAAGTGAATATTTAGATAACTCACATAATTATCCAAAATATAGAAGAATGCGTTAAAATAGAATTAATGAATTAAATAATTCATTTAATTCAAAACTCGATATTCGAAGAATAATTAAATAAACAAGATTTATTTAATTAAATGATAAAGGAATTTAAATGAATAATTAAATAAAGAATTTATTTAATTATAGTTGAAGTATGATAAAGAGTAAATTAAATAATAATTTATTTAATTTAATAAGAAGAATAAAGTTAATTAGTAACATAATTAAATAAAAAGCGTTTATTTAATTAATCAAATAGAAATAAAGAAAAGTGTGAATTAATTAGATAATTAAGATTATTTAATTAATAGAAGAAATTAAGATTATTGAGAATAATTAAATAATTGATATTATTTAATCATGACCATGAAAAATACGAAATATGAAGAATATGGAAGTCGCAGGCCTAAAACCAGATTTCGGTGTCTACATTTGCCCCTCTTTGATACAATGTCATTTTGACGTTGTGTCAAAGAAAATAGATAAGAACTATGCCCCTTCGACATGCGGTGTTCAGAAAAAATGGTTACTTTCTTAGGCCCTTGTGTGCCTTGGGTGTGATTTTCAAAGCTAACTGTCGGTCACTGCAATGCTAAGGGAGTTGCAGACTTCTTTGTGTGGAGGGATGTGATAGCAATGATGTCACATTGCACACCATTGGACCTACGGCCTTCCCTGACGACATCCCCGCACCTTCATCCCACAGACAACACTCATGTCCAATATTCCTGCAAATGGCATTGGACCTCTTCATTCCCACAGTTCCATAATATTAAATTCATTGATTAATGTTTACGGGCACCACCTTATGTAGGTTCATTTGTGAAGGGGTTGATATTATGGATTTCAAAAGGGAGGGAAATGCTTGAATTTTATAAAATCAATGCCTAAAGTTAAAAGAGAATGATTCTGCCTTCCCATCTACCATGAGAACGTAGAAAAATTGGTCATGGGAACTATTTGAAAAGTGATTGGAAATTTAAAATGGTTTTAATTAATGATGTTGCTTTATCTTTATTATGATCAATTTCAAGCATTTTTCTAAGGTCTTCATTTGGACGTATAAATGATTCAATGATACTTTAATTAGGCATTGTAAATGTTGTGTGCAAGTATTTTCTTTGCAGAAGAGGAAAATTTTATGGGACTTCAGGGGTGCATAAAAGGGGGATTTTATTCAAATTCTGATTAAGGAGGCATTGTCACGCATCCAGGAGTGTGTGCCCACCAAACAACACCAAGATTACCAAGGAGCCCATTTTGGAATCTACACTAAACAATGTGATGGTTGAGGAGGTGCTATCAAACAAGAAGATAGAGGAATTCTTTAAGAGGATGAAGCTGCAATAATAAGAGTGCTTTCACACAAGATATATTGGGAGTCATGTCCAAAGGGAACTACTTCAAATCAAATATTCTCAAATGATGGATAGTTTGTTGAGGGAGGATTGACCAACACATGAATGCATGCCAAAGAAGTCAATGCCGAGGAATCAAAAAGTTGTCTACCTGAATCAGGAGCAAGAGGAAGTTGTTCTATACAAATGATGATGGTAAAGAGCTATCCACCAGGATTAGGAGCAACATATCTGCTTCTCAGTGACATAAACCTGCAATTGGATTTACTTGATTGAATGAAGAAATGTTGCAAACACATCAACAAAGAGGCATATTTCAACAATTTTCAACTACATCAGAGAAGGTATCTAGAAGACAAAACAACTACAGTGGCTAAAAGACAAAATAGGATACAAGACAAAATAGGGAAGAAGAAAAAATAGTCTATTTTGAATTGTGAAATATTGAGGGTAGGTGAAACCCTAAGTTATAACAAATCTGGGTCATTCATTTCACTTTTTGAAAACTATAAATAGGGGCTTGCTCCTCATTTGTAAGTGTGGTGAATTATTGTAAGAGGAATTTTGCAACAATAGAAGGAAGCATTGCGTTATTTTGGGTGTTTTCTCTGAGCTTGCTCAATTTTCATGCATGATTTAACCTCCCTGTTAGTTTTAGTTTCTCAAATGTCTTTAATGGTGGTTGTTGTTATAGTATTGGATGCACTTCCAACTCATGTTTTTTGTGGTTTGTTGATGATGAATCATTTTGCAAAGCTGGTCTAAGCTAATTCATATGTTGCACTTTATTTCAATTGTATGTTCATGAGGTGAATGCACAATATAAAAATCTGTAGACCTTAGAAGATTACACTAGTTTTGTGTAGCTGTAGGTTCTCTTGGTTAGGAAAAACTCAGTTTATGGGAGTCTATCTACTGTAGCATCCTCCATTGTTACTGTTGATTCATAGCTTAGAATTAGAATAGCCTCTCTTAACCCTTTCCTCTTTTGCTATTTCTTTTAGTTCTTTGTTAGTTTAAGATTCCAAGTACCATAATAATATCAAACTTGGTGATTGAGGTGAGTTTTAGCTTGCTATTCTGAATAGGTAACCACTGTTCATTCACTTCCAACACCTTGAAACTCCATTTGCAGACCTAACTTCCCATGCTTTGTAAACCATAAAGGCCTCCTTGTGATTACTAGCAAATTACATCAACCAATTGAAATTTTCCAAGCATTGTCATGACCTGACACCCGAGAGACCTTGGGGTGATTTCTAAAACTTAGTTGCATAAATTACCTTTCAAGAGAGGTAGTATACTTGTGAGTTGCCTGTGTTGAGATGGTGCAAAAACACCCATCAACAGAACTGGTGCTAGGAGTGCATGGCTAAGCACAAGGCTACAAAGCTAGAAGTTGAATGCACCTTCAAGTAAAATCTGAGATAGATAGATCTCATCATATGCTAGAATTTTAAAATCAAAAAAATTTAGGGCAAAGCAACATCTGAGCTGAGATGGAGCAAAAATTGCAAGTCAACATTACTCAACTTTAGGAAGATTTAAATAGGAGATTAAAGAAGCCATTGCAACACTTTGCATTGGCAGACAAATGTAGAATTCATGACACTCATAGGCATAATGAAATGGAATGTTTAACATTCTTGGGTAGAATTGAAATGGTTTTGCAAGGAGAAATCCCCTTCTGGGAAATATATTAACCCTTAGATCTTGTGGATCCAGAAGAAGAATTTGTCAACATGGCAGCCAAAGCCTTCAAGGAGCTGATCCAAGAACAATTGAGCAGCAGGGATGGACTAAGACTAGAGGAAGTGTTGATGTTTGGGTGGTGCAGGGTTCATAATGCACCTCATTCAGAACTGACTTGCCCTTCATGTGCACACATCATCGATGAAGCTAGGATTTTTTTGGAGAAGATTGGGAATATTGACCAGTCAACTCCCAACGCAGAACAATCATCCACTCAAGAAGAGAAATATTTAACAATTGAAAGGCCATACACAGAAGATGAGTCAGAGGAATCTACAATAGTACATGCTGGGACAACCAACACAAATGTTGTAGATTAGAAAGGAGAGGCTGAAAGCCCTGAGGTAGCAGAGTACTAGTTAAAGCTTAAGTGAGATAAGATTATAAGGCCCATTCTCCATGAATGAAGGCAATCAGGCTATTGAAAAGGAAGATCTAGAGGAGTGGGAACAACCACATCTTGAGGCAGTCTACTATCAGACTTCCTCCCCAAGCATTGATGAAGGTTTAACATTGGAGAGGTACAATGAACTCGTCTCAAGACTGCTGAGGGATTGGTTGGAGCTAAGACAACAAGTAGATTTGGAGGTGTTGTTGCTGCTAGGTTGGTGCAAGCTCCATGATTTGGCACATTCAGAGTTCACATGCGAGTTATACCAAGAGGCCATCAAGTAGGTTAAAGAACAAGTGGAGCAACCAAGTGCACAACCTCCTATAGTTATTTCAAGGGCTGACCTAGAAGTCCAAGAATTAGAACCAAGTGACAACTTAGCTGAGTGTAGCTCACATGAGGATCTTGGGGGTAGCAATGGAAGAAAAACAACATAGTCCTGAACCTCCAAATGATGAAGTGAATCAACTAGGAGAGTTGTCCTTCAATCATCAGGAGTCCTTTCCTCCTGTAGAGAATTTAAACATGACTGATGATAGGCTTTATGGAGGAATTTTGGAGGGAAATAAAATGTAATACCTTAATCCCCTTGATGAGCTAATGTCCTGTGTTGATTTATTCCTGATTGGAATTATGCCACAGAGGTATAGCGACACTGAGGAAGAATACATTTCAGAAGAAGGTAGTGATGCAGACATATCGCCTAAGCCTCTAGATGGTGAATCATTAAAGCTCCCAGATTGGAAAAGGGACTCCACTTCTATCTACAGTGAAAATGAATGAGAGGAAACAAGTAAACCTCCTGATAAGCCACATGAATTGCAAAGAGAAGAAGACCAAGGCAAGGAAGTCTGTGTGCCTACCACCAGGTGTTGAACTCGGCTGTGGTCCCAGGATCTATCGAACCTCCTCTCCACGCTAACTGTTGTGCTACCAGTGCATCAATATGCTGCTTTGCTGGAGGTACTGATATGGTCGACCACCATACAGTCTCACAAGATGATTGGGCATACTCTGCCATACCCACTTATACATCCTATCACTCACCAAACTATCGTAGTACCCACTAGGGCAGGTACATCTCAATGATCAACTGCAACTGAAATGTGCGCCCAATGAGATACCTAAACTGCTTGTAGAATGGAAAATGCTTGCCCTTGTCTTCCCACTGAACACAGTCCCTGTACGGTCTCTAGAAAAAAGCCATCAGTGTATCAATCCTTTATCGCCAATAGCTTGTCTCTCCAACCCTCGTTTGCTAAAGAGCTCCCACATAGAAATAGGCGTATGGTATCTCCTCTGCTAGTTGTAGTCTTTGAATAGGTGGATGAAAGACAAGGATATGCTCCCATGCCTAGATCATAAGCAAGGTAGTGTTGTAGCTGATACTGTGCACTCCTCTATACCCCACCTCATGAAGCTAATGATATAGCATTCCCAAAAGATAAGGCCCCCAGGAAAAAATAGTCCTATCCCATCGCATTCTCACAAGTAAATCTCCCCAACTGATCAAGAACCCGTGTCCACGATGGTCTATTATCAAAACATCGTCAATCAGTGTGCATAACATAGCATCCCATTGGGGATAATGCTCTGCCATGAACTCCCAATGAATCTCATACCCCTCGATGCCTAGCGCTACACCATCCTTAGCCTCATAAAACTTAGTGATAGCCTAATGTCCCTGGTGTAGATCATATATAACTCACTCCCCTTGGATTGGTAGGCACAAAATCCAGTAAACGTCCTCCAATGTCACAGTGGCCTCTCCTATCGACAAATGGAAAGAACATGTCTCTGAATTCCATCTCTCAGCCAGTGTTTTCAGTAGTCCACTATTTGCAAAGACAATGGGCATATAGGTGATGTAATATAATCCAAGCCACATCAGTCGTCTATGCTCTCTGTCTCACAGCTGATCCAGGAAGGAATTGGTGGATGGCTTGAACTCGCGCATATAGATTTGTGGTAATCATTTCTACACATGCAGAAACGAGAGTTAGAATGTTGATGTCACTGGTTAAAACACCATTATTACCATCTATCTAATTTAACATAAGTAGAAACTGGGTCTAAAACTAAGTCAATTTTGGTCAACCTTGGTCAAAGTCAAATGTATCCCATCAACGACATTTGCGTCACGCTAGGTCAGTTGCATCGCTTGGCCCTTCAATTGCGTCATGACAGATTTTTTGTGTTGCACAAGCCTACAAATGTGTTATCCTTTAGCACATGCGTCGTGTCCGCTTTCATATGCGTCATTGTCAAATCACTTGCGTCACTTGGCCTTGCGTTTGCATCGCGACATAGCGATTGCGTCTCACTATGGTAAATGCATCTTTCCAATCCGCAAATGTCTCATTACCTATTAGACCTCTAACATTTGTGTCATGATGCATAAAATGCGTCGAACACGATAGCAAATGTGGCTTACGCAAATGCGATTGTGTCGCAACGCATTCGTTGCACGTAAAATGATAAAAAAACAAAGTGGGCAAGGTGTACTTACCAGTGGCTCTGCACCCTCTGGCCATTTGAAAGTCCAAATGATGTATCCATGGTGCTCGGTCTTTGTAATCACCATCTTGGTGCGACATCTCCTCTCTCTGAGCTCTCAAATCTCCAAAGGCAAAAGTGAAAATGAAATGACTTTTTACCCCTTTTGAACCTATTTAGAGGGTAAAAAGTGGATTTTTTTTAAAAAATTTATTATTAGAGGCTCTTTTGACCACCTTTGACTAACCTGTTGGCTGCTTTAAACACCTCAAAATCTGAAACTGCTTGTGCCATTGATCTTCTAGACATCAAATTGACTTGTTGGGACACTTTCCAAAATTTTCTTTCCCTGGGCCAAAATTTAAAAATTTTCCCAAGGGGGCATAGATACTTTGTACCTTCACCAAGGCATGTTTTTGTCTGAAATTTCTTTTTCACAATGCGACAGACTGCATTATGACAAAGAGGGGGAAAATGTAGACACATAAAAATGACCTAGGCCTACAAGCTCTATTTTTGCCACATTCCTCATAACATAATTAAAATATTTAATTATGTCCTATAGTCCACCTTCAACTATTAATTAAATATTTTTTAATTAATTAATGTCTTTTATTCCTCTTGATTATTTAAATACATCACTAATATTCTAATGTCTCTCTATAATTAAATAAATAATTAAATTTATTTAATAATCTTTGTCCATTATTTCCTCCTGATTATTTAAATAAATAAATCTCATTTATTTATTTAAATACGTCATTAATTTCTAATGTCTTCTCATAATTAAATAAATTCTTTAATTTATTTAATTATCCACCTTGGCATTCTCCTAATTTTAAATAAAGAAATTTATTTAAAATTGTCACATGGTTTGACCTTTTGAATTAAATTAAATTTTAATTCAAATTGACAACTTTCTTCTAATAAATCAAGTAATTTCTAATATTATTTGATTTTCCAGCTCTCTCTTTTTCTATGCCATTCTTATCTTCTTGTCACAAGCAATCTTGTCCCTTGATTTGATTTTCTAAACTCAAATCTTGTCCATTCATTTAAAATTCACCCTAATGTTTCCCTAGCCCTAATTATGGGTTGTCACATTGAATCTTGTCCATTAATTCTAGGGCATTTGTTAATCTTCAATCTTGGCCATTCATCCAAAATTGCATTTTCTATAAAATGACAATTTTGGTCTAATTTTGACATCTACATCTCATGCAATCTACATTTCACAAGCTCTTGGTATTTTGGCATTTTAACATCTTGGCATTTGCATTCTTTAGGCTTACTTCATAGTTGCTTAGTTGCATTTAGAATTGAATCCTTCAACATTTGCATGGTCTTGTCATAGTCATATCTTGCTCACACAAAATATGAGGGAAAAATACATATTGCAGCAAATAGAGAAGGTACAATGAAGGTGAATCATGGAGGTGGAAGACACTTGGTAATATCTTTCTTTGTTTTCATGTTATTTCCTTCTTTGTACTTCATTTCTTACTTTGGGTTTTGTTTATTCATGCACTAATCTGCTAACTTGAATATTTCCCATAGTTACATTGGTGAACCTAAAGCCATTGCACATTTTGTTTGTTTCTGTACAACATTTTTCATCTTTGCATGTACAGGTACAACACGACACATTTTTTGTTTCCTGTGATGCATTCAACTTACCGCAATGCATTTGACTGACAGAATGACACATTTGTCTATTGTGACACATATACTGTGTAGAACGACACATTCACCATTCTGTGATGCATTTGCTTTGCAGGTCGATGCATTTGTCTATAGATTTTAACCTTTGGCCCCGAGATGCATTTTTTGTGCAGAATGACGTATTCGACTATCTATTTCTTGATTCTACCCTACGATGCATTTGACACCAAAAATGATGCAATTGGCTAGTAAAAATTTTCTTTCGAGTTTTTGCAAGTTTTTTAGATTTTCTTTTTCCATTTAGTAGCTTAGAGGTTTTTCTAGTTAGTAACCTACTGTGGCAACGTATGGCTTCAACTTTTCATGGGTCCAAGGCATCAATTGAGACTACTAAAAAATGGTTTTTTAGGTTCAAATGTCCAAGGATTTTATTTTGAAACCACTTGTGTTTTTGTTTTAGATTAGAAAACACTTCCATTTGTTCTTTAAAAAGAACAACTATTTGCTTCATTTAGATTTAATTAGGAGGTTAAAGAACATTGCTTGATTGTGCTTGAAGGTGGCAGGTGATTATGCTCTCACCTTGTGCAAACTAGGTGATCAGAAAGCTAGACCCATCTATTTTATGTTTTGAACCTTAGAAGGGCCTGCCTCAAAAGAGGGAATGACTCTACCCAATTTTTTGCTTGGGCCGGTGTATAAAAGGATGAGTCTAAATTGTCAAGCCCTCATGGTACGTAGGTCTTAGCTATGTAGTGTCATTCGAAAACATGTACCTACCTTTTATTTTAAAGGTATAAGAGCCCCTAGTAGATTGATTAAACCTTAAGTGGATTGCTATATGCTCGCGAGGTGTCGTGTCCCCAAGTATCTACTAGAACCCTTTTGTTTAGTAGCCAAAAACCCATCTATTTGCTAGTGTAGCAACGGTCGTTGCAGAGGCATCCACATTCTCACAGTTCTTAGTAGAGGTGATAAGTTTTCCATGCGAGATTTATGGAGACTTGAAGCTTGGTGGACCCAAGAAGTGAGTGCAATGTAAGGGGGAGCTTGTGTGGCCAAGCTTCTAGATTCACCCACTAAGAATAAGTGTGGCTGGGGAAACCCACATGGAATCTGGCAAATATAGTCCTTGCCTAACCTAGGGTTCTACTTTTCTTCATTGTGCATGTTTTCAAATAAAATATTTTATTTTTCAAGTGTTTTATGAGACATTAAACAAACAAACACTATTTCACAGGCCTAGAAACAATCATTCAACTTGAAACAATTTGGAATTTCTGCCAAATTTACAAACAAACTAGACTCATTCTACCTACAACATATTTGCTACACTGCATTCAGTCTAATGAATTGCATTTGAAACTTTTTGTAATGCACTCACTCTGATAAGCCACATTTTCTACTCTATGCAACACATTTTCTTGTACTACACCGCATTTGATTTATAGAATGCCACAATTTCTTTCTTGAGCTGCATTTGTTTCCTATAATGCCACACTCGCTGAAACTGTGACGAATTTGACAAACTGCAATGTATCCGCGACTTGAAATGACACAATTGCTTGAAAAAAAAAAACACTATCACAGTCCAAAACCCGAGATCAAACTTGTCCAATCTGCTAAAATACATCTTTTTCTAGTGGCCTCTGTTAAAAACCAGACAAGGAATTGCTCAAGCCCTTCATTCTTTGCATCTTTTAGTTTGCATTCTCCCCATAGGTTCATCCTTGATAATTTTTTTAGTTGCATCCTTAGATTCCTTCATCATCATTTTCAGCCATAAACCAGCCTTTAGGTCCTCATTTCATTTGCAAATTTTGGAATAGGAAAACTTACCATACTTTGCAAAATCCTTGCCTTCAAGAGTAGGTTGTCATTGGAATTAGTCAACATTATTTCCCTTAGTCATTGTCCTTTTGTGAGACCTTTCCAACTCAAAAGTCTAGTTAGGAAACCTCACTTTTTCATCTTGTCATTGTCATTTAGTCATACCAATAAGTCCTTTGATGATCCAAATTGAGACATAGATTAAGCTTTGGGTGGTTGAGTAAACCTTTTCTAAAAGTCCATCATTACTTAGACCTTTGCATTTGCATACCTTAGTCTTAATTTTGCATACCTTATTCCAAAATAGAGTCATAGCTTTCATCTTAATCCCCATTGTCCTTTGGCATTTGAAATTTCCTTTAGACAACATTGTCATATTGCATTCCTTAATGTCAAAAACACAAAAATATAGTTTTATTTGCATTACTTCCATCATCTAGTTTTCATTTTCATCCTTCTTTCTAATTTGAGCAACTCCTTATATGGTTGAAACTAGGCTTCAAAGAAAAAGAAGACAAATGGCTAATTTTGGACAAGACACCAACACTTATATCTTTTCCAATGACATGAATCAAAACATGAACTAAGACACTTCTTTTATCAATCCTTTCAATGACATGAACATGCCATCTTCCTCACGTAACCCCTTCGAATCATTCATACATAGAGATGAAAATGAACATGTATTTATGGAAGATTTAGAAGCCACCAAAATCCTGACGTAGCCTCTTTTGTGGAAGATTTTGTTAGTGTAATTAATTATTTATTACACTAGCATAAGTTAACTTAGGTCTTTCATTTAATTAATTAAGTCCTAGGTTGCATTATTAGATAAATCATAAATAATGGGGTAATTCCCCTTTCCATGTTTGTAAGAGATAAGATACCTTCTAGAAGATGAGTTCTCCTTCTAGAACTTATCTCAATCTTTTATCATTTCCTAGGTAGGGTTCACATGTTGTCACATGTTGTTAGATCATGACACATGGCAACATCATATTGTATTTTGCATCTCTCTCATGCCTATATATTCAGGGCATTTGTACATTTGTAATCATATTCTAGATATCAATCAGATAATCTCCATTTGCATGCCCTTAGTTGCAACACCTTTTGTGTGGTTGAATTTCTTCTTGGAAAAAATCATTTGAAGTGTGTGCAGCTTCATTGGATGATTCAACATCCATTATTTCAAAAGATTTACTCCTAAATGATCCACAAAGATATCTAGCCATGCTCTTGGACCAAGGGGCTAAATTGCCACGTGGCTTTGACATTAACACTCTAAGGGCAACATCACCTAATCACAATGCTAATAACAACAATGCAAACAATGCCTCTAACACTAGTCAACCCAAAAACAATGCAAATAATACCTTTGTTGGTGCCACCTCACAAATTTCCACAAGCACTATCAATGCTACCTCTAATGACACATCCAATCAAAACACCTCCAACACAATCAAGGCAACATCTATTGGAGGGACACCAACTATGTCACAAGCCATGTCACAATCAATGCCTACAATGTCAACAACGTCCTCATAGTCAATTAGAGCTACCTTTGGATCCTCAAGAATTGGGGAAAGCTCTTCAAATCCCCTATTTGGAGCTTCATCTAGTGCCATGGGAACATCATCATCGAATCCTTTTATTGGGTCTTCAAACAATTCCTTGGGAACAAATTCATTCAACCTCTTTGGGAGAAATAAATGATGGATTTCCATTCTAGGACCACAACCAAACGTCAACACGCCATCACAAATTAACACCAATACCCACATCCCTCAAAGGAAAAATACCAACATTCCCCATGGACAATTTTACCAATTTGGACAAGGCAATCAAATTACACAACATATGACATCATTTGGGAAACAAAATACTCAAGGTCAACATATCCTGCTAATATCGACTAATATGACTGGAGGGCACATTCCCACATATGCGTCACACATCCATACCCATCAACACATATCTAATCACAACTTGCCATACCAACAACATTCAAATCAAAACAAATCATACATCTCACAACAACACATTCCACAACAATATCAAAATGCATCTTCACAGTATATGGGGACTCATGGAGTACCTATCACTAGCATGTGTGATGCAACGAACAATCCATAATTGATGTACTTACAACCCAAATTGTGACCTTAAAAAAATAGGTGGAGAGTATGCAAATGCAACATAACAAACCCCACACATCATATGACCTATGTCCATACCCTTTCAACACAAGTCTATACATGCCACCATTCCCTCCTGGATACGTGGTGCCAAACTTCACTAAATACAAAGGCAAGACAAACCCCCTTGAACACATTTGAGAATTCACAACCAATTGCATGGAAATTGCTTATGAACATACTTACTTGATGATACTATTCCCTAAGAGTCTTGTAGGCCCCACACTTGAATGGTTTGCCACTTTACAAAAAGGAATAAAATCATGGGATGAACTTGTAGACAAATTTGTACGAAACTATGCCTATAACATTGACACAAATGTCTCCATTACCAACCTATGCACACTTACATAAGAAGAAGCTGGTGAGACTTTCATTCCATTCTTTAAAAAATGGAGAAGTCTAGAAAGTTGTTGCCATATTGACATACTTGAGAAAGAAAAAATTTGACATGTTTGTCCAAAACCTCCTAGGCCCATTGAAATATAGATTGCAAGTCCACTGCTGCACAACCTTCACAGACTTATTCAAAAAAGGTGTCCAACTTGAGAAGGCCCTTATTGCTAAAGGAGAACTAAAATATGGCCCTAATAATATGAACACAAACCCACCTATTGACAAGAATAAATATTGGTTCAAGAATAAAGATATTACCAATGATGGCGTTGTTGACGCTAAGGCGGTAAACACAACGGGTCTGGTACTCACTCTTAAAGGAGCTCAACTGAAAAACACACCAATGATTACACTGACACATACTACTAATGCTATTCAAAATAGTCACAACAATCAAAATAGTCAAAACCAAGGGCAGCCATGAAAAGCTAGGAAATTCCCAAAGAGACACACATATACTTCCTTGGGTGAACCAATTGAAGACGTCCTTAAGAAGATCCTTCAAAATGGTGTCATCATATTAGAAGACCCTAAGCCATATGACCCAAGATAGTTTAAGCCATCATGGAGGGATGACAATGCTTTTTGTGATTACCATCTTGCTAAAGGGCATAAAACCTCCTCTTGTCGGCAACTAAGAAATCTGGTACAAGACCTCATCAAAAATTGTACAATTGAACTAGGTGGACAAAAATTTGCATCAAACACAAACCATACTATTCATAAGAACCTGCTGCAGGACCATGGTTCAAATAATCCCTCTATGTCAGGTCCTAAGACTAATAATAATCATGCCAATTATACACATGATGCCTTCGACTATTCTGATGGACCCATTATTAACCATCTTCGAGCTGCTAATGAATACATCAATACAATTACTGTCAAGAGAGCACCTCAATGTAATGTCACTACCTGTGGTGGAAAAGTCACCATAGCCAGTCCTCCTCCCCCCTAGGCAGCCAAAAATCACGATACCCGGTCCATCTGCCAAATAGTTACAATCAGTTCCATCTGCCAAGTAGTCACAACCTAAGGGAAAGTTCAACCTCATTGACCAATTAGGAAAAACACCTACTCAAATCTCTATACTTGAGTTGTTACACATTTCTCCTATGCACAAGGCCATACTTGACAAAACCTTACAAGAGTCTTCTGTCCCTCATGACATCGATGTCAACCAATTTGAAGCCATGGTGGGATATATAACCACTCCCCATCATGTCACATTTTTAGACCAAGACTATTCGTCACTAAAATCCAATCATAATGATGCATTACACATTGAAGTATTTATCCATAAACATAAGGTTAGATGATTTTTAGTAGATGGTGGAGCAAGACTGAACATATGCTCCCTAAAATGGGTTAAGGCTCTAGGCTTCTCTGATGCTTATGTAGATGCTACCAAGAGCATTGTTAAAAAGGCATATGATGATGAAGAACACTCCTCTTGAGGTGTTATCACTCTTCCTATTTGAGTTGGGCCGATTATTGTAGACACAACATGCCAAGTCCTGGATCTTGAGCTACCATATAACATCTTGCTTGGTTGATCCTGGATTCATGCCTTAAAAGCCGTTCTGTCAACCTACATTCAATGCTTAAAGTTTCCCTTTGATGAAACTGAGATCACTATATATGGAGACCTCGATCCTTTCCAATATTGCACCAACCTAAGGGGTATTTCAGAACATCAAGTTTCCATTAACCGAGAAGCTTCAACCTCCTCATCATCCAAATACATCAATCCATCCACACTTGTGAAATCATTTGCATCCACTCCCTCGTCATCCACCACACCATCTTCCTCCATCCTGAAGGCTGATCCAAATATCAAGATCTAGGACCTAGGTTTTGGGGAATACAAATTAAACACAACATACTGCATCACTATAATGCCAAGTCTCCTAAAGATTATGGCCGACCTTATTTCGGAATGGAGCCTAAAGAAAATTTCAAAGTCCCTCTATCACATATTTTTATAAAATGGGGTGACATGAACAAGGAAGACATTGAAGACTTATCAACTTGGATTTACAAAGACCTAGAAGATCCATCCCCATTACCAGTCCAAATGTATGGAAAAGGCTATGATATAATGAAAGGAAAAAGGCTACGATGGAACTAGTGGCCTTGGAAAAAATAAAACTGGAATGCGAGAGCCTATAATGCCTTCCCAAAGACCAAAGTATCTTGGGTTAGGGTTTGGGTTACCTGAAAATGATGATCGACGTACCAATGTACTTTTGAGTGAGAGCGTGAATGCTTCAGAAAGTGTCGAGACTATTGAGGATTCCCTTACTAAAACTAACTCCCATGAATGGGAATTTGGCTCCCAACAATCCTTGTGTAAATGTTGCCTTAAAAAATTGTCCCTTGAACCTAGAGAACCTACATTCAAAGAAAGATTTTGGAAAATGTTTAAGATTGATCCTGCATAGAATAATGACAACTGTGAAATCCTAAGGAAAAGAGAAAACTGGGGTAGACTCTTTTGCCCAAGGAATAATGACAAGCTTGAATTATCTTCTGATCCCATTGGCTCTCATCCTGACATGCATGTCCAACTGTCTAACATTAATGATAATCATTTGGACTCATCTAACTTGCCACATGACACTACTGACCTTAATGCTAGTCCATTCATGCCTTATTTTGACAATGAGTACGAATCGAGTGAAGGAGAATACTGGATAGAATCTGACTGGGAGTTGGAAGACGAAAATTTTATCTTTAACCTTTCTGAATCCATTTGCATGATTTCCATGTCCTCCCCACCATTTTCAAATACTGATGATGGTATCTCCCTCGTCTATCCACAACTAATTGATTGGGATCAACAAGGCCTGCTAGTTATGGACATATTTTAGAATGATGAGGTCATAGCAGAATTCATGGGACTTCGTGACGGCATACCAAGTGGGGACCACAAGGCTAGATTTTATATAGACCAAGATCGTGCAGCCTACTTTGGGGAGACTGCATCATCCTCTAGTCACAAAAATAAAAATAAAAATAAAACAAAAAATGACACATCTTTAGGTGAACATCAAAAGGAACCTTCTAACAATAAAAAAGTAAAAATAAAGGACGTATCTGAGGGTGAAAAACTCTTCAAGGCGCCCAAGGATGGAGGATTGGAATTTCTCCCTGTGACACAAGAAAGATCAAGAATTCTTATTGAGGACACCATGGAAGTCAACATAGCCACAAAAAAAGATCCTAAAATGGTCCTTTTTGCTACATCTTTTACAAAGGAAGAAAAGCCTGAATTCCACAAATTCTTCTTAGAGCGTAAGATAAACTTTGCATGGACATATGTTGACATGCCCAGGTTGGATTTGGAACTAGTCTTGCACCATTTTCCATTACTTCTAGATGTCAAGCCAGTAAAATAGAAGCTACGAAAGATGCACCCACAAATCACCTTGTTAGTCAAAGCAAAATTGAAGAAATTACTAGATGTGGGATTCATACGGTCAATAGACTACGCTGAATGGATATCAAATCTTGTACTAGTCACAAAGCCAAACAATCAAATATGCATATGCATAGACTTTCGGGACTTGAACAAAGCATGCCTGAAGGATGACTTTCCATTACCAAACATAGACATCATAGTTGACCTTACAGTAGGATACAAGATGCTATCCCTCATGGATGGTTTCTCGAGTTATAATCAGATTCAAATTTCCTCTGAAGATTAGAATAAAACAACATTCACATGTCCTTGGGGTACATACTACTGAAAAATCATGCCTTTCAGTCTCAAGAATGCAGGTGCCACATATCAAAGAGCTATGACAACAATCATTCACGACATGATGCATACTTTAATGGAAGATTATGTAGATGAACTTTTGGAAAAATATTTGACATGCAAAGATCACCTTAAGGTGCTAGACAAAATTTTCAAAAGGCTAGAAGAGTACAAGGTTCGCTTGAATCCTAAGAAGTGTGTCTTTGGTGTGACATCAGGAAAACTTTTGGGATATATAGTTTCTCGCAGAGGCATAGAAGTGGATCTCGCCAAAGTAAAAGAAATATTGGATATGCCTCCCCCAAAAGGAACAAGTGAACTAAGGACATTGCAAGGCAGGCTACAGTCTATTCGGTGTTTCATTGTACAACTAGCAGACAAGTGTCAACCATTTCAGTATCTCCTATGCAAAGGCATCTCCTTTGTGTGGACTAATAGATGTCAAGAATCCTTCCAACAAATAAAGGATTACCTATTGTCACCACCTGTCCTAATGCCACCCATTGAAGGAAAACCTTTGATCTTGTACATTTCTACAACCACTTCAACACTGGGAGCATTACTTGCACAAAATGACTATGATGAGAAGGAAAGGGAAATATACTACATCAATCAGACACTGGTTGGGTATAATATGAACTACACATCCATTGAACATGCCTATCTAGCAGTGGTCTTCATAGCTCAAAAATTAAGACATTACATGTTGAATCACAAGACACAACTTGTAGCCAAGATCAATCCCCTGAAATATCTCTTAAGTTGCGCAACATTAACAGGTCGCTTGGAAAAATGGGTCATGATCTTGAGTGAGTATGACATACAATATGTGGAACGAAAGGCTATAAAGGGATAAGTGATAACAGATCAACTGGTAGACACACCTATACAAGGTGATCATCCATTGGTAGCAGACTTTCTTGATGAGTCCATATTTCACATAGAGCCTAAATTACCATGGAAACTTTATTTTGACGGGTCTCATACTAGTCATGGCTCGGAAGTAGGTATACTATTTATCACACCACAAGGAGACTCCATCCCTAAGCCATTTCACATTGCTTTTCCATGTACCAACAATGTTGCAGAATATGTGGCACTTGTCACATGACTTAGAATGGCAATAAAATGGAAAATCAAAATACTTCACATTTTCAGAGATTCTCAGTTGGTCATCAACCAAGTCAACGATGACTATGAAACCAAAGATGAAAAATTAATTCCTTACAAACAAATGGTTGAAAAATTTCATTCATATTTCCACATGCTTGATTTTGAATAGATTCCTAGGGCACAAAACAAGGCATCAGACGCAACATTGGCTACAATCAGATCTCTTCTAAACATTCCAAGAAACGTACCTCAATTTGAGTTCTTGGTGGAACAACTTTTGGTTCCTGTGTATGAAATTCCAGAATTAGAAATGGTTTGTGAGCTTGTTGGTCCCAACTCACCATGGTCTCAAGACATTTATGATTATCTCCAGTCCTAGACCCTTCCTCTGAACGTTTCCAACAACCAACAAAAATCCTTTATCTGCAAAGCTGCTTGATACACCATCATCAATGATACCCTATACCACCGTAGCTTTGACTATACCATTCTTCGATGTCTTGACACTGATGAAGCACGAACAACCTTACATGAGATACATAAGGGTATATGTGGATCTCATTCGAGTGGTCCTAATTTAGCCAAGAAGATCATGAGACTTGGGTATTACTGGCCAACAATGGAAAAAGATGCACTAGAGTTTGTCAGAAAATGTCACCAGTGTCAGATACATAGTGACTTGATTCATGCACCAGCACAAGAACTTCAGCCAATCACTTCTCCTTGGCCCTTCGCACAATGGGAACTTGACCTCATGGGAAAAATCCATCTGACCTCTTCCAATGGCCCCAAATTCATTATCACCACCACTGATCACTTCACTAAGTGGACCAAAGCCATCCCCCTCACATACATAACCGGTAAGAAAATTTCCAAATTCATCCTCAACTACATTATTTGTCAGTATGGTGTTCCATATTCCATCATCACAGACAACAGTCGTCCCTTCAAAAACCGGGATGTTTGTGAGTTATGTGAATGCTTCCACATCCAACATCATTTCTCCACGCCATACTACCTACAAGGAAATGGTCAAGCTGAGGCTTCCAATAAGACAATCATCAAAATTATGAAGAAGTCAGTCAATGACGATGGTCGTTCCTGGCACATCCAACTTAATCCTACTCTGTGAGCTTACTGCACTGGCATCCACATGCCCACAGGAGCCACTCCATTTTCCCTAGTCTTTGGAGCTGAAGCCATCTTGCCCATCGAGGTTGAAATTCCATCTTTGTGTGTCTCCATGAAGGACCTAATTGATGAGGAAGAATATAGACAATCATGACTGCATGAGTTGGAAATGTTAGACGAAAGAAGACATAATTCCCTGAATCATCTACAAACATATCAAAATCATCTTTATCATAGTTACAACAAGAGAGTCACAGTCAGAAAGTTTGGAATTGGCGACTTGGTTCTCATGCAAAATCCTAAGAATCAGTTTGACAGAGAGAAACTCGGCAAGTTAGAACCCAATTGGTTGGGTCCTTATATCATCACAACCTCATTTGGTTCTAGAGCATACCAACTAGCTACTCCAGATGGTGAAAAATTGACAAAGCCCATCAATAGTCTGCATCTCTGAAAATTCTATGCATAGCATTAGAGAGCTAGGTTGAAAACCATAAAAAATAAATATAAAATATAAAATATAAAATATCGTCACCCTGATGAAAACCTGGAAAACAGGCGTCTTGGTGACACCAAAAAAAAAAAAAGAAAAAAAAAGAAAAAAAATGACAAAAATAGTAAAGAGAAATAATTCATTCAATAGTGAAAACCTGGTAAACAAGCGTTTTGGATAAGTACCATGGTGAAAACCTGGCACACAGGCACCATGTGTAGTCGGTCTTTGCTTCGCCATCTACTATCACTCTATCTACCTTAGTCCATAATAAATACCCACTTTTCTGACACTATCATAACACTTGTCACAATGCCCTACCATTTCTTTCTGTGGCTGACAATGGCTCACATCAAGTCCTGCATACCATCCATCAATCATCCCATGCATGCCCCTTTCCATGTTAATCAAATTTCGCTTATCCTGGACCTGACTAGGGGCAACCCTTTATCATTCGAATACAGTGGGTATCGCACATGGTCCTGCCAATCAAAAAATGTCCTTAAAAAAAGACCTAAAAATAAAAAAATGTCATGAAAAAAAGACCTAAAAATTGAAAAATTTCCTAAAAAAAGACCTAAAAATAAAAAAACATCCTGAAGAAATACAAAAAAATAAAAATATGACAAAAACACAAAATAGAGTCATCTCTTGTCAAGTCAGTCATGTCAGTTAGTCCATGTCATTGTTGAACTACATCATCTTTGTGCATTTGCTACGTAGGCAAGGCTCATCTTTGGGCCCTTGAGACATTAGGTCAGTCCTTTTAGGTTGTCAAAATAAAATCATGACTTAATCTTTGGTCATCAAGACAAAGTCATTGGTGATGTCGAACTATGAGGTCTCTGAGTGTATGACATGGGCAAGACCATCAATCGATGAGCCCCCGAGGCCACACTAGGTCAATCCATTAATAACTGTCCTTTGAGATTTTGATAATTCAAAACATTTTACTTTTACCAGTTTTGTATCAACATCCTTACTCTCACCAGATCTATCTCCTCCATTCATTTCTCATTAATCTTTTGCTGCTGCTTATAATGCACACATGTAGCATTGTATTTGCATTAATGTCTTGTATCTCCAATTTTCTTCCTTGCTTTTGTTACTTGGAAATACTTGTCATGCAAAGAGACTATCCAATTTTGTTTGTCATTGTGAAGGTTGTCCTTTGTGTTTGTCTACATTCAAAATATGGTTGCATTTTCTTTTTATGCTTCTGTTTCTTTAAAATCCTTCTCAATGGCTGGAATAACACCTGAAGACATGTCTTATACTTGCTTTTAATGCATGAATTCCTCTTGAAAAGAAATATACCGCTGTTTTTAAATAAAGAGATCATTATCATTTCTTTTAAAATGCCTTCCCATTATATCCAAAACAAAACTTCATTTTTGTATCTCCGTTGTTCTGAAAACTATATTTCTATAGGCCTCAAAAGCTGTGGTGAATACTCATTATGCTTCAAAGTAAGACTCTTGAAAAAAAATAAAAAAAATGAAAGCTTATGTATGCTGAAAACTGACTTTCATTGTATCTTGTTGCTATCCAATACATACCTTGAGCTGCATACATAACACTCTGTAGACAACAACCTCTCCTTAGCATTGATTATGCAGCTTTACATTGTATAAAATTGATTTTCCTTAGTATGCAATGTAAAATGCAAAACAAAGCTGAAAAAAAATTTCAATGTAAACAATGACTGCCATTTGAAATCAGATGCTCCATTTAATGTTAATGCTGAATAATTCATACTTCACTGCTATCCTCACTATGATGTCAAGTCTTCTGTAGACTGCACCTGTACTTTGGAGTTGTAAGAAATGATTGAATTGCTGAATGCTCTGTTTCCCTTCAGTATAAAGGAGCTCGATGTCTCATTAAAAATGTAAACATGAATGAAAAACAGAGCTGAAACTGAACCATGACAAATACAATTAATTCCCTCATAACATGCTTCTTTGATTGTTTTATTGAATTATGAGCAATTAAGATGATTTTCTCAAACTGTTTCACCATGCTGAATTAGACTGATTTCATTATAATCTTATTGCTTTACAACAGTCCCGTTTGGTGACTGTAATACTTGATAACTCTCATGTAATAATGTGAATGAGAGATGTCCTTATGATATGCTAGGCTCTACCCTTGTGGGAGCCCGTTTTACTCCACATATCTGATAAAATGATCTTGAACATGACGAACCTATTCCTACACATTGAAACAAACATGTTAGCAAAATAAAAGAAGCTGAAACCTTCCATTGAGTTATGTTTTTCTTGATTGTCAGCCTTTCATCTGATGAATGCTTGTTTTGATAAAAATTACATTTCTATTGGTAGCATAGGCATAAGGTAGAATGTAATTCATCATTGCTTAGAGTATAACTCTAACACCATTCCTTTTAAAATTTTGCAGGTTCATGGAGCGAGGAAACGAGGCTGTAGCTGCTTGGAGACACGATGACTGAAGATACCAACGAAAGTGATTCATCATTATAGGAAATGATGAATTGCTCCTCTTCTTTATGCTTATGTTATTTTCAGTAGTGTAGTTTGTCCTTGAATCTTGTACTCATCATTTGATTGTCATAATCAAATTCAGTTACTCTCGCGGCTTGTGCGAGATTCAACATTTTACAAAATGAATAAAAGGCATTACTATGCAAATTTTCAATTTTCTGTTTCAAATACTTGCACAATAAAACTATGATTCAGATGTAAATTGATCTCTATGATGATCAATGAATACTTTAATCAACAAAACATGAAAAATTTCTGTACCTATCAATGATGAATTTGATTCAGCTCTACCTGTTTGAGCTCGTAGTGAAAAATAGGTAACAAATTGGCGACCTCTGCGGAGTGTTTGCCTACTAAATACCATAGACCAGTATATAACTTATGCATTGGGAATGGAGTCCATTTTTGCTTTGTTTTAACTCAGAAAACTATAACTTAGCTTCAAAACACACAAACTAAAAGAAACTATTGCAATTCTGTTGAAGACAAAATCTGAAAAACCAGGTGCAGCAACTACACTTATTGAAAACATGACAAAACTGAAATGAAACATGCCAGCAGGCACTTATTGAAAACATAACTGAAACTCTACCCTACCCTACACTAACCAACAATGTTAGTGCTCAGACATGACCATTTACTAGCTGTGAGAAATAGCTGCCCTTCCTAAATAACAAAAGATGCTTCAAATCTGTAAGATTAATCAAAAAGAAGTATAGACATTTGATTAACTGTTGCTCCTTCTATTCAAAAATTGTTGTTAGCATAGGTTGGATTATCATAAAAAGAATACCTTCCTTATCTAACTAATCATTAAAGATGTTAATTGGAGGCATATGGATAAGATTAACCTTTTGCTGCTCTTGGCACGTTGCAATCACATGCCTTGGCAGAACTATGACTTGCTGTAATTTTGTAGACTCTTCATATGATAAATATCTGATCAGACACCCTTTTGAAAGCATAAAACTTGGCCTCTTACTATTGTCTTCATGTTTATAAACTGTTGGCACTCCATCTTGCTGATTAGACTACTCTACTTGCAGTGTAAGATTTTCCTCTTTCCTTCTTGTTGCCTCAATTTCAATTTGATTTGAAAGAGATGCTGATCTGCCATCAAGTAATGAAGGAATGATTACTTCTTTCACCTGGAAAGTCTGATCATATACTATTGGTTCATATGGTATCAAATTGTCATCAATGTTAGAGCAAAAATCCTCTATGATATTTAGGAAAATAATTTCATTTGATTCATAATCATGAATTGGATTCATATGAGTCTCATCACCCTACTGCTCAAAGGTAGTAACTGATGTGAGTAGGCATGTGTTGTCTTCATTTTCATTAATAAATTCAGGAAGTTCATAAAATAAATCAGAAGAATTATGAGATTCGACCTCTATTTCTTTCTCCAAAACATGCTCAACTTGATCTTGTTTGCCATCTAAGTTTGACAAAAAAGACTCAAGATCATTCCAAAATGAATACTCATTAGATCTTTCTTGGTCCCTTGATAAAAAAGGAGTGGTTTTTACCTTATGAACCGTCCTTTCCTTGTGTTCATTTTCCCCTTTCAACTGCTCGAAGACTTGATTATTACATTGATAGTCTTCAATCAACAACTCATCAGATTGTTTAACCTTTTCCTGCTCATCTAGCTCAACAAAAGAAGGGAGTTCATTGAATAAAAAACTTGAAATTATTTCGCTTGATACCTATTTCAAGCTCCTCAACTTGCTGTCCTGATGGAGCATGTTCGTTTGCCTCCTGCTGCAAGTCTGCTTTGCAAATGGTATCAGGACATGCATGCATAAGTTGGTTCTCTTGAAATGACTGTTCATGAAGACTCATAGCTGGATTTGTTACATGTACTTGTCTTTGCAATTGAAGAGGATCTCTGAAACTTGGAATGGGAGCCTCTCTAACTAGATTTGGCATTTTGAAGTCAAGATGTTTGCTCCAAGAAGGCCGCCATGGCTATTCAGTCTCTTGATATGCTTGAAAATGAGGGTTCATGAATTGATTTGACAAGCTGTGTTCATTCGTGAGCACCTGTAGGGACTGAGCTATTGAAATAGAGGGAACTTGAGGAATCTCTTGAATTTCTTGAAAGAAAATAGGTTCTTCATGTGGCTGGTTTTGAGGATTAACAAATTTAGGTTGTACCAGCATAGGCTCTTGTATTGGTAAAACATCTCTAAAACTTGGAACCTTAATTTTAAAATGGTCGAGAGACTCACTTTGCTTGGAACTTGGAGATTTAAAATTACAAACCTCCTCCTAAATAGGCTGACATGGAGTATAAAGAGCTACCTCATGCCTCTGTGTTTGAGCAAGTAAAAACTTCATTTGCTCCTTTTTTGCTGCTAACTCCATCTCGTGCCTTTCTTCAAATTGCTTCCTCTGTGTCAGTAATTCTTGCTCATGAAGGTAGGCATGATAGGCCATCTCTTCTTGTTGTTGATCATACTCCTGCTGCCTCCTAAACTCTTCTATCTACTTTGCGATGTCTGACATTATGTCCTTCATGTTATTCATGTTATTCTTCATGTAATCAACCTCTCGAAGCTGATTTTGGATATCCAAATGTGGATATGAAGGCTGAGTAGGGGTGGGTGGAAGGTAAGCATGTTGAGCATGCTGATAGGCTGTTGTTGCATGGCTGTTTGGAATAAAACCAGCAGTATGATTGGCCTGATATGGCTGATAGGGATGTGGATTGGCATGAATTTCATGAAACAGAAGTGGGTATACATGCTGACTATGAAAATTAGTCATTTCTACTCATATAAATGCTGGAAATCAGAATATTAAGCTTGTAATTGAAACATACCAGCACTGAACTTGTTGAAATTAGTAAATGTGCTCGGAGTCGCCAGGTATAAATTTGTACCTCTGAAAGGTGAAAATATGCTACTGTATATACCAGGACAACAACTTGTATCTTTGAATTTCTTCTCTGAAGTGATCTTTAGAGTCCCATTGGGTGTGCCAAAAACTGTTGTCAATCAGATTGCACCCGAATGCTCGAATATTAAAATTCAACAATCTGTTGAAACATTGGAACTAATTCCAGGATGTGGGTATCCTATAAGGAATTAGACCTCTAGATTCTAGGCTGGTTCCTATTTAATTTTCTGGTTAATACTGAGTGATTTGCTGGAAAAGGGAGAAAGACTAAATCTAAATTCTGAACTATGAAACTTAACTATGGTGATGTACCGAAGGATTCAATATGCAGACTTAACTCACAGAATGATTACTCACTATTTTCATTCACACAACTAGATCTAAAAGCTTAAACACTTGAATGTTTTAAACAGAGGCTTTTAAAGAAACAATCATAAAAGGAAAATATGATTCTCACAACTAGACTGTTTGATTACTGATTAGCACAATGTTTAACCAGTGAATTTAAACTTGAGTGCATACAAAAATTCATTAAGGAGACAAAAATATTTAAAGGTTTCATAAACTGCAAACACAATAATCACTTCGATCAATCTTACATGACAATGATGCTTGAAAACTTGAAGGCGAATTCTAAAAAAGATGGTAATGAAAGGAGTCTTTCTACAAAAACACACTAATTGACTTGTAAACCTACTGCTGTATTAATATGAAAATAATGCTGAGTTACAAAATAATTCCCTTTGTAGAATGCAAAGGCTGAATAACAAGAACTAAAATGAAAAAGATAAAATTTTTCAATATATACAATTGAGAATGCACCTCAAAGTGCATGAATGAGCAACTAAAAGTCAATTTCAGTGATAAAGTGATGTGAAATCCGTGTTGGAAATATGTGCCTCAAACTATACAGGCTGAAACCTCCATTAGAGACAAGTCGGTGTGACATCTTCATTGTCTAGCCGACTAGCAGCTTGATTCATTTTGGTTTGTACAGGTCACTGTGACCTTGCAAATGTCTTGCCGAAATGTTGCTTTGTGGAGTCTATCGCTGTGACATAGTGTATTCATTATGACCTCATAGCGCTCGGGAGACCTCTGGCCGACAGGCCATTCAATCGTATTTCAGGGAGACTCTTGGAGACCATGGGCTTCGGGATAGCTAAGGGTTCTTGCTAAGAAGTCTCAGCGAAAGCTAGTGTCTCACCGACAGGAATATTGCTGGTGTCTTTGCCATAACATATGGCTCGGTGAGAAGTCCAAGCGAATGGAGAAGGTCACGCCGACTGGGAAACATCCATACGTTCCTCGGTATAACTCTTGGCAATAGATGGCTATCGGGGTAACTCAAGGATCCCGAGAAGACATCTCAGCGAACGCTAAAGGTCTCACGGACAGGAACATATTTTGAAGTCTTCAGTGTAGCTCTTGGCAAATGTTTGTCATCGGTGGAACACGAAGGTCTTGGTAAGAAGTCCCAGCAACTTTGATGAGTCTTGCTGATGATGAAGAGCCTTCGAGGTATGTCTTGCTGACTATCCTTTGGAGCTCTATATGACTTGTGTCTTCGGTATACCTTTGGTGACTTGCTATGATCTCTTGGCAAATACGATAGGTCTGGGCGATTGCTTGGTGACTCGGTGTAACTCATGGAGCTCGATAGAACATCTTGGTGACTACGGTGACTCTTGGCGACATTGATATGAAGGTTATTAGGCATCGGCGAGACACTGTTAGTGTCTCAC
The DNA here is from genome assembly GCA_007258455.2 of Sequoia sempervirens. NCBI lineage: Eukaryota > Viridiplantae > Streptophyta > Pinopsida > Cupressales > Cupressaceae > Sequoia > Sequoia sempervirens. The sequence goes on from VDFB02153802.1 coordinate 196,965, forward strand.
CGAGACGCCAACATAGAGCGAATTCTGTTGACTATTTGACTGTCCTATGTGGAGTCTCATGGACCAATGGGAGAAGCCGAAACTGAAAAATTGGAAGACAATCGGTTGTGACAGTTCTATGAGGAATTTTGACAGATAGGGAACGCCATGGATATACTTTGAGATTGCAGATTGTGATGATGTTGGATTATCGATTGGTTGTTGGTTAATCGACAGATTGTTGAGTGATCGTATCAGTAGAAGAATTCTATTTTGTTGACTTTAACGAAAAGGTTCCTGAAATAAATTGTACATGGTGAATGCTGTTGTAAATAGACATTAGAAAGATAAGTCTAAAACTTGTATGTAAACTTTATTACTGTAATACAAAGTGACTTCTCTTGGTGTGGTGGGTTTTTTCTCCCGTAAGGGTTTTCCCACGTATATCTGGTGTTCATGTGTAATTGTCAAAACTCTATTTCTATAATCTATTTCTTAGTGCATCTTAGTTGGACTGCAATTGTAAATTTAAAAGTACATCTGCATTCTTTCCTGAGGTATTGACGTTAGGAGAATTGTTTTCCCATCTAATTTTCCTTACAATCCGAGAAGAAGTAAAAATTCCTGAAAATGAGGTTCAAACTCATGCAAAAATGAGTGAACTCAGTCTCAAACTTGCAGTCATAAAGCATGCAACTAATTTGCAACTCAAACTGGACTGGAAATCCCTGAAAAGGTGGGCTAAAGCATGCAAAATTGTCTCATTCTTTTTCAATTCGCCCATGCACATTGGAACTCCATCTTCATGTGAAAGTCTTCAGTTGAGTCTGATGTGTAATTGAAGTAAAATTGAGATTCAACTTTATATAATATCTTTATTTGCATTTGAAAAAGATGAATTAATTAAATGATTTATAACGCATCATATAATTAATTCATTTACATTGAGTTATGCAAATAAATATGAAGGATAAAGCTAAACTTCATACTCAACAAAAATTTGAAAACTCACAGTTGATAATAACACCCCTTATTACATGTCTAAATATTAAAGTAATAATTATATTACTTTTAATATTTAATTGAATATTTGATTTGTTCTAAAAAAAAACATGCAAGGCATAATATTCCAAAATCAAAGCATAACTTTGAAGTTGACCTCTAAAACTCACGGGCCTCATGACTTTTAAGTCAAAAACATGGGCATGAAATGATTTTGTTTGTTTTTTAGAATGAAATAATAAAAAATATCAATGAAGTCGAATTAGGGTGTGAAATGACTTTGCTCGAACCCTAATCATTTTTTACCATTCTTCACATACTTTTGGGTAACTTCTGGAGTTCTTGTTGCGTCGCCACCATGTTGGGTAAGTTTGGGCCGATTCCTTCATGAAAAGAGCTTGAATCTTCTACCAGGAGGTTGAAATCTCCACTTTGACTTGCTAGTAAGTTTGTTTCCCTTCCTTTTTGATCATTTCATGGCTTCCACAGACCCAGCTACGCACATATTTCTGACACATATTTCTGTATTTTTTGCTTCTCTGTGCTTTTATTCTCTGTTATGGCTGCCATATGTGAATCGACCTGGGCATTTTTGGTTTCAAATTTGAGGCTTAATTGCTTTGTGAGAAAGCTTTGAAAGAAGCTATGGCCAACATGGAAGACTCTGTTGCAGCTTAGAACTGCGAATTTTTGCATTATTTCAGCTGATTTTTAGTGCCTGGAAACAAAATGAAGAAGTAAGCCTTTCTTATTTTGTATTCTGACCCTCCATCTGGTAATGATTTTGTATCTCACTATATTCTGCATTTTAGAGTGAAACCCTTACAAGGGTAAAAGAAATCTGGTGTCTTAAAAAAAAACCTATACTCTTGGCTGAAAAAATCATGGCTGTATAAACATTCCAGGAATTTGTGAAGTATTCGCTTTGGGTATTCATGACCTTGACTGAAACAACATCATATTTGTATTCTCACATATTTGTAAACCTGATTTAAACAGGTCGCGGCCTCACAGCATTCTGGGTATTTGCATTTCACTATTCGCTTTTTGTATCTTTTGTTGATGCTACGCCATCTGCTTATTATATGCACCATATTCATTTTACTAAAAAGATCACTCCATCTTTATTTTTCTTTACTTGCTCAAGCTCGATGGTTATCTTAATTACACTCTTTCACATCTGTATGTTACTTATAGCGACCTTCATTTACTTCATTGTCATTTCATTCGCTTTGCAAAAAACTATGGCTTTGGAAACCTAACACATTGAAATATCAGGCCATGAATACATATTGTATTCTTTTCCTAAACTGCCTCCTTCTCTGTTGACTGCTCTCATGATTGTACTATCACTTGACAAAATATTGAAAGTTGGCTATAGATTTTGTGATTTGCTTTGTAGTGAATTCCCACCATTCTTGTATGATATATCTTCCTCATTATATTAACAATGATTATTTAATCATTCTGCTGTCTTGAAACCTTTTTAAGATCAATGAGGAAGAGGAAATGACTTATATTTTTCTGCTGTTCTCATTAAAATGAAAGCTTGTAACTGTTCTTAATCAGCTCATTATGTAATCATACATGACTCAAGTGCATTCATTTAGATAGTAACTATCTCCTTTCATTCATTGTTATTTGGAAAGTAAGATATATTCTCTTATAATTGAGTGATCTTGATAATAATCTGCAATGAATCATTTGATTCAGTTTTCATACATAACCTTTGAAAACCTTATATGCACGTGCAAGGCTGCTTCTCATAGTACTGCCATTATGTGTTGTTATTTTTTTAAAGAATTTAACTTCTGCTCCACTAATGACTGTCAATGTCATGTTTCCTTAGAAATAAGCATCTGTTACTTAGCATTGAAAATTAATAACTGTCCTTTGAGATTTTGACAATTCAAAACATTTTACTTTTACCAGTTTTGTATCAGCATCCTTACTCTCGCTAGATCTAGCTCCTCCATTCATTTCTCATTAATATTTTGCTGCTGCGTATAATGCACACCTGTAGCATTGTATTTGCATTGATGTCTTGTATCTCCAATTTTCTTCCTTGCTTTTGTTACCTGGAAATACCTGTCATGCAAAGAGACTATCCAATTTTGTTTGTCATTGTGAAGGCTGTCCTTTGTGTTTGTCTACATTCAAAATATGGCTGCATTTTATTTTTATGCTTTTGTTTCTTTAAACTCCTTATCAATGGCTGGAATAACACCTGAAGACATGTCTTATACTTTCTTTTAATGCATGAATTCCTCTTGAAAAGAAATATACTGTTGTTTTTAAATAAAGAGATCATTATCATTTCTTTTAAAATGCTGTCCCATTATATGCAAAATAGAACTGCATTTATGTATCTCCATTGTTCTGAAAACTATATTTCTGTAGGCCTCAAAAGCAGTGGTGAATACTCATTATGCTTCAAAGTAAGACTCTTGAAAAAAAATAAAAAAAATGAAAGCTTATGTATGCTGAAAACTGACTTTCACTGTATCTTGTTTCTATCCAATACATACCTTGAGCTGCATACATAACACTCTGTAGACAACAACCTCTCCTTAGCATTGATTATGCAGCTTTACATTGTATAAAATTGCTTTTCCTTAGTATGCAACGTAAAATGCAAAACAAAGCTAAAACATAATTTCAATGTAAACAATGACTGCCATTTGAAATCAGATGCTCCATTTAATGTTAATGCTGAATAATTCATACTTCACCGGCTGTCCTCACTATGATGTCAAGTCTTCTGTAGACTGCGCCAGTACTTTGGAGTTGTAAGAAATGATTGAATTGCTGAATGCTTTGTTTCCCTTCAATATAAAGGAGCTCGATGTCTCATTAAAAATGTAAACATGAATGAAAGACAGAGCTCAAACTAAACCATGAAAAATACAATTAATTCCCTCATAACATGCTTCTTTGATTGTTTTATTGAATTATGAGCAATTAAGATGATTTGCTCAAACTCTTTCACCATGCTGAATTAGACTGATTTCATTATAATTGTATTGCTTTATAGTAGTCCCATTTGGTGACTGTAATACTTGATAACTCTCATGTAATAATGTGAATGAGAGATGTCCTTATGATATGCCAGGCTCTACCCTTGTGGGAGCCCGTTTTACTCCACATATCTGATAGAATGATCTCGAAAATGATGAACCTGTTCCTGCACATTGAAACAAACATGTTAGCAAAATAAAAGAAGCTGAAACCTTCCATTAAGTTATGTTTTTCTTGATTGTCAGCCTTTCATCTGATGAATGCTTGTTTTGATACAAATTACATTTCTGTTGGTAGCATAGGCATATGGCAGAATGTAATTCATCATCGCTTAGAGTATAACTCTAACGCCATTCCTTTTAAAATTTTGCAAGTTCATGGAGCGAGGAAACGAGGCTGCAGCTGCTTGGAGACGCAATGACTGAAGATACCAATGAAAGTGATTCATCATTACAGACAATGATGAATTGCTCCTCTTCTTTACGCTTATTTTATTTTTAGTAGTGTAGTTTGTCCTTGAATCTTGTACTCATCATTTGATTGTCTTAATCAAATTCAGTTACTCTCACGGCTTGTGCGAGATTCAACATTTTACAAAATGAATAAAAGGCATTACTATGCAAATTTTCAATTTTCTGTTTCAAATACTTGCACAATAAAACTATGATTCAGATGTAAATTGATCTCTATGATGATCAATGAATACTTTAATTAGCAAAACATGAAAAATTTCTGTACCTATCAATGATGAATTTGATTCAGCTCTACCTGTTTGAGCTCGTAGTGAAAAATAGGTAACATGCATCTTGACATCATCAAACTTAGCATAATGACATTAAAACACTTGACATTCAGACACACTTGGAGAAAACTTGGCAAACATTATCTTGGCATTTTGTCCTTTGATTTTTTTTTCATCATGTTACTAGTTTCTCAAGGATGTCCTGACAACTAGATTTAGAGAAGCAATGATGTATCATGATGATAGTCTTGTCTTGAATTTTTCAAAATATTCATGCTGCTAGTTCCTCAAGGATGTCTTGGCAATAGGATTTAGAGGAGCAATGAAATTTCATGACTTGTCTTTATTGTCTTTCTTGTCTGTCTTTCTTTTGTGGTTGATTGTGACAAAAAGACTTGGTCAACAATGCTCTTAGTATGAGTCATGATCATCCTTGTCTACGACTGCTTGTCTCATGTGATGGTATGACCTTGCACACCTTGATCTATGTCATATCATGGTGTTTTTTGGCCATTACAATAATCCGCCCAATAATGATTAACAACAAAAATTATTAATCATGTGGTAATATGTTGAAGGATTTGATCTCTTCACTAACACCCATCTCCTTATGTCTTCTCATTTTGCCTCTTTCATCTCCTGATGATATCCTGTGACATACAAAAACATTATGGCATACATGATCGTATAGGAATTGCATTAGTTGATCATACATTTACATATATCCATTTATTTAAAATATTTCCATTTACATCATTAGCATATCATTTGCATCCATATAACATATCAGGGCATTCCACATTTCCCTACATCATCCATATCACCAATACACATACATCGTATCATAAGACATCACATATTGCATTATCCATGAAAAGATAGTCATACATTAACACATCTATAATCATAAAAATGGCATACATTAGAATCAAAACATTACATCATCATAATCATCGTAAATAACATAATATCATCATGACATATAAGCATAAAATAAACATCATAACTGCATACATCACATGACATATAAAATGCATCATCATAACCATGATCATAAAAGCATATATCATAAACATAATCAACACATAATGCATCATCACATAACATAGAAAATATAGGCCACATCAAAACTGCATCATATATATATAAACTCAAAAATTATGTCACAGGATAGAGTCATAAGATATCCCAAAAATAGAGCTTGCAGACTCGATCAAAATATAAATGTCATAACATGAATGTCTAAAACATAACAATGTCTATGTTGTGCTCTCCTCATCTCCTCGGGGAGAAGACCACGGTGACTGATGCTCGGTAAGAGGAACTGACGACATCATGGACACTACTGGTTGGGTCTATGTGGCAGATGGGTTTGTAATCAAAGGTTGACTATGCTCTGACCTATGACCTGAACCGGATGACCCATGGTTGTGGCTAGACCTATGCCTCAAATAATTCCTATGGCTATGGTGGGATCTGTGACCTGATGTATGACATGAAGAAGTAGAGCCACCCATACAGCTCTAACTACAACTGCTACTCCTTGATCTAGTCCCTGACCTGATTTGTGACCTCCACAACCCAGGCTCCCTCTGATTAGCTGGCACTGCTCTCTCATATAGCATCATGTATTGGCCTCTACTAGCACTAACCCTGGCTAACTCCCTCGCCACATCACCAATTGATCCAACACATAACTCTACAAACCAGGTGCACCAACTCTCCATCTCTCATTGTCAGATCTCAGCCTAATCCCTCTCAACCCGTGTAACCTCCAGCTCTGCCCATAGGGATCTAATCTTTGTAGTGGCCTCATCTAGTCTCCTCTGCATGTCAACCAGTCTCTGGTCTATAGTCGCATAATGAGGAAATGGTGGTCCTCTAGGTATGTCATCATCTCCCTCCACCATCCTCTCCCTCAGCTGTTGATCTACCTCGTCCATAGAATTCTCAATATCAATATCCAACTCCTCTTCCCCAAATCCCTCCTCACCTTCACCAACATCCAAGGCCTCCTTTGCTATGTGCACCTCGACCTCCACCTCTACCTCTTGTCTCACCTCAGCCTCTGGATGTACCCCCTCATCTCTCTCCTCCTCCTTTGGCACCTCAGGAATGGAATCAAGCGACACTCTCTCCACATTTTGACGGACCCTCCTACCCTGTCTCCCACCATTTCCCAATCTCCTCCTCCTCCCTCCACCCCCACCATCTCCTCCATCATCTCCTCTGCCTCCTCCACCTCTCCCCCTGTCTCCTCTCCCTCTGTCTCCTCAACCTCCATAACTCCCCCTCCCTCTACCACCAACTTTGCCTCCTCTGTCACCTCATCACACTTGTGGTATAACTGATCATCGATCAGTGGGTGTTGGCTTATAAGGATATGTCAATGGTATTGGTCCGTGTGCCTACCACCAAGTGTCGAACTCAGTTGTGGTCCCAGGATCTTCCGAACCTCCTCTCCACACCCACTATTATGCTGCCATCCCATCAATTTGTTGCTCTGCTAGAGGTACTGATATGGTTGACCCCCATACAGTCTCATGAGATGATCGGTCATACTCTGCCATACCCACTGGTACATCCTGTTGCTCACCAAACTGTTGTAGTACCCACTGGGGCAGGTACATCTCAATGATCAAGTATGACTAAACTGTGTACCCAATGAGATACCTGAACTACTTACAGAATGGAAAATGCTCACCCTCGTCTACCCACTGAACACAGTCCCTGTACAGTCTCCAAACAAAAGCCATAAGTGTATCAATCCTTTATCGCCAATAGCCCATCTCTCCAACCCTCATCTACTGAAGAGCTCCCACATACAAATAGATGTATGGCATCCCCTTTGCTAGTTGTGGTCTCTGAATAGGTGGATGGAAGAGAGGGATGTGCTCCCACGCCCAGATCATAAGCAAGGTAGTGTTGCAGCTAATACTGTGCACTCCTCTATACCCCACATCATGAAGTTGATGATATAGCATCCTTAGAAGACAAGTCCCCCAGGAAAAAAAAGTCCTTTCCTGTCGTATCATCACAAGTACATCTCCCCAACTGATCGGGAACTCATGTCTGTGATGGTCTATTATCAAAACATTGACAATCAGTGTCCATAACATAGCATCCCATCGAGGATAATGCTTTTCCGTGAACTCTCAAAAAATCTCATAACCCTCGATGCCTAACCCTGCACCATCCTCGGCCTCATAAAACTCAATGATAGCCTGATGTCCTTGGTGTGGATCATATACAACTCGCTCCCCTCAGATCGGTAGGTGCTGAATTTGGTATACGTCCTCCAACGTTACAGTGGCCTCTCCTATCAGAAAATGGAAAGAACATGTCTGTGAATGACATCTCTTGGCCAGTGTTGTCAGAAATCCTCTATTTTCCTGGACAATGGGCATATAGGTGACGTAATATAATCCGAGCCGCATCAGTCGTCTATGCTCGCTATCCCGCAGCTAATCTCGGAAGGAATACGTGGATGGCCTGAACTCGCACGTATAGATAGGTGGTAATCATTTATGCACATGTAGAAACGAGAGTTAGAACATCATTTAAACATCATTATTACCATCTATCTAATTTAATATAAGTAGAAATTGGGTCTAAAACTAAGTGAACTTTGGTCAACCCTGGTCAAAGTCAAATGCATCGCGTCAACGACATTTGTGTCACACTAGGTCAGTTGCGTCGCTTGGCCCTTCAATTGCGTCATGACAGATTGTTTGCATCACACAAGCCCACAAATGCATTATCCTTTAGCACATGTGTTGTGTCTGCTTTCATATGCATCATTGTCAAATCACTTGCATTGCTTGGCCTTGCGTTTGCATCGCGACATAGCGATTGTGTCTCCATACCTATCATTTGTGTCACTATAGAAAATGCATCTTTCCAGTCCACAAATGTGTCATTACCTATTGGACCCCTAATGTTTGTGTCGTGACGCATCAAATACGTTGAACATGATAGTGAATGCATCTTATGTGAATGCGATTGAGTCGCAATGCATTTGTTGCACATAAAACTATAAAACGATAAAGTGGGCAAGGTGTACTTACCGATGGCTCTGCGCCCCCTGGCCATTTGAAAGTCTAAAAGATGTATCCACGATGCTTGGTCTTTGGAATCACCATATTCGCACGTCTCCTCTCTAAGCTCTCAAATCTCCAAAGAAAAAAGTGAAAATGAAATGACTTTTTACCCCTTTTGAACCTATTTATAGGGTAAAAAGTGGGATTATTTTTGAAAATTTTATTATTGGAGGCTCTTTTGACCACCTTTGACTGGCTTGTTGGCTACTTTAAACACCTCAAAATCTGAAACCGCTTGCACCATTGATCTTCTAGACATCAAATTGACTTGTTGGGACACTTTCCAATTTTTTTTGTCTCTGGGCCAAAAATTGAAAATTTTCCTAAGGAGGCATAGATACTTCGTACCTTCGTCAGGGTATGTTTTTGACTGAATTTTCTTTGTCACAATGCGATAGACTGCATTATGACAAAGAGGGGAAAAATGTAGACACATAAAAATGACTTAGGCCTGCAAGCTCTATTTTTGCCACATTCCTCCTAACATAATTAACATATTGAATTATGTCCTATAGTCCACCTTCAACGATTAATTAAATAATTTTTTAATTATTTAATTAATTCATGTCTTTTATTCCTCTTGATTATTTAAATATGTTGCTAATATTCTAATGTCTCTCTATAATTAAATAAACAATTAAATTTATTTAATTGTCTTTGTCCATTATTTCCTCCTGATTATTTAAATAAATAAATATCATTTATTTATTTAAATACGTCATTAATTTCTTCTCATAATTAAACAAATTCTTTAATTTATTTAATTATCCACCTTGACATTCTCCTAATTTTAAATAAAGAAATTTATTTAAAATTGTCACATGGTCCCACCTTTTGAATTAAATTAATTTCTAATTCAAATTGACAACTTTCTTCTAATAAATCAAGTAATTTCTAATATTATTTGATTTTCCAACTCTCTCTCTTTTTGTGCCATTCTTATCTTCTTGTCACAAGCAATCTTGTTCCTTAATTTGATTTTCTAAAATCAAATCTTGTCCATTCATTTAAAATTCACCCTAATGTTGCCCTAGCCCTAATTATGGGTTGTCACATTGAATCTTGTCCATTAATTCTAGGGAATTTGACAATCTTCAATCTTGGCCATTCATCCAAAATTGCATTTTCTATAAAATGGAAATTTTGGTCTCATTTTGACATCTACATCTCATGCACTCTACATCTCACAAGCTCTTGGCATTTTGGCATTTGCATACTTTAGGCTTACTTCATAGTTGCTTCATAGTTTCTTAGTTGCATTGTGTTGCATTTAAAATTGAATCCTTCAACATTTGCTTAGGTTTTGTCATAGTCATAGCTTTCTCACACAAAATTTGAGGGCAAACTACATATTGCAGTAAATAGAGAAGGTGCAATGAAGGTGAATCATGGAGGTTGAAGACACTTGGTAATATCTTTCTTTGTTTTCATGTTATTTCCTTCTTTGTACTTCATTGCTTACTTTGGGTTTTTTTATTTATGCACTAATCTGCTAACCTGAATATTTCCCATACTTACACATTGATGGTTTAAAGAGTATGGTTCTAAGCTTGGTTTTAGCCTCACAACAAATGAAAATGTCAATGTCTGTAGTCAAATGGCGTGGGGAATGAAAGGAGGGTCTTTTGGGGGCATTTAGTGGTAGCTTCACCCCTTATCCCCGCAAACTCCTTTGCATAATATTCAAATGGTGGTGCCTCCTAGCGGTCTTCATGTTTGATCTTCAAAGCTCCAAAATTTTAGATGTCAGGACTACGGTAGCATTATAGTTATGTCCTGGCATCGTAAGAGAGCCTTGCAAAAACTTTCCTTGCGGAGGTTGTTCATCACACCACTCAAGCAAAATTTTCTTAGGGCTATCTCACATAATATTCCCGCATGAAATTATCACATGTCATCTCCTCACTTAGTTCCCACATCTCTAAGGGTGGCGGTCTGATAAGTATTTGACGATAAAACCACATGGCATTGTCACTATTATTATTTAGAGATGGCAAATCAAAATCTTTTGGAAATCAAAGCCACTGAAAGGTGTTGAGGATGTTTTTGGAGGTGATCCTGATTGCTCCTTTGGTGTGCAACGTTAAAAAAAAGGTGACTTTCTTAGGCCCTCGTGTGACTTAGGTATGATTTGCAAAGCTAACTGTTGGTCATCACAATGCTGAGGGAATTGCGAACTTCTTTTTGCAGAGGGCTGTGATACCAATGTCATCACATTGCACACCATTGGACCTATGGCCTTCCCTGATGGTATCCTCGAACCTTCATCTCACAGAAAACACTCATGTCCAATATTCCCACAAACGGCATAGGACCTCTTCATTCCCATAGTTCCATAATATTAAATTCATTGATTAATGTTTATGGGCACCACCTTATGTAGGTTCATTTGTGAAGGGGTGGATATTATGGATTTGAAAAGGGAGGGAAATGCTTGAATTTTAGAAAATAAATGCATAAAGTTAAAAGAGAATGATCCTGTCTTCCCATCTACCATGAGAACGTAGAAAAATTGGTCATGGGAAGTTTTTGAAAAGTGATTGGAAATCTAAATTGGTTTTAATTAATGATGTTGCTTTATCTTTATTATGATCAATTTTAAGCATTTTTCTAAGGTCTTCATTTGCATGTATAAACGATTTAATGATACGTTAATTAGGCATTGTAAATGTTGTGTGTAGGTATTTTATTTGTAGAAGAGGAAACTTTTATGGGCCTTCGGGGGTGCTTACCAAAGAAACACCTACACATGAGGAACTTGCATATGGAATTGTGCTAAAATTGGGATTTCATTCAAATTTTGATTGAGGAGGCATTGTCGCACATATAGGAGTGTGTTCCCACCAAACAACACCAAGATTTCCAAGGAGCCCATTTTTGAATCTGCACTAAACAATGTAATGGTTTAGGAGGTGCTATCAAACAAGAAGATGAATTATTTGTTAAACATGAGCAGGAACAATGAGAGGGGGGGTGAATCAATTGTCATACAAATTTAACCTTAAAACTTTATCACTTATCGAATCTTTAACCACACTATTTTGTTATTAAATATAAGCATGAAACATGAATAAAAGAAAGTAAATCAACACAATGAACACCAGAGTTTTACATGGAAAACCCAATAAGGGAAAAAACACAGCGAGGGTTAACTCACAATATAAAGGTTATAAACTGAATACAAAGGCTCACTACCAAGGGCTCACTACCCAAAAGAGGACTCACTGTCCAAATACAAAGGCTCACTGCCTACAAAGGACTCACTATCCAAAAGGGAGGCTCACTACCTACAGATACAAAAGACAACAAAAGATCCACCACTCCAATCAAGGCACATTCACATATTACAAAAACCTTTAGTTCACTTCCTTCAACAAACTGAAAAACTGCTATCACAACTCACTCACACACACTTCTGCTCTTATGATTTGTGGCACACATTCATCACTTTGCATCACATTGTCATACCATTCTTCACAACTCAACTTTCTTTTATACTATTCTCAACCTTAGAAACTTTCTTCAAGGTCAACCACAATACTTCATTTCATAAATTCAAATTAGGTCAACAACTCTAAATTCCCGTGGTGGAAAGGAATAAGAGTGGACCAAGAATAATATTCTTTAATCTTCTACACACTTAATTAAATTTTATTCTTCGAATGAAGTGTAAACACTAGGTTAGACAAACCCATTGAAAACACAAATGAACAATGATACACACACTTCCCAACTAGAAGATGACACACAGATGCCACAACACACTTCTTTAAGCATAAGAATACATTTCAGAACCTTCCAGATACATCCACAACAAGAAAAACAAGCTTTAATCACTAGATTTCTTTCATTAGACAATTCAGATTGTGTAGAAACACACAAAAATACTGAAGTATGACTTGCGGATTACCAAAATCCAAACCTCTTCACCAGAGCATATGAAATACCTTCACAAGACATATCCCAGATCTGCAAGATCTAAAACAAAATAGAGAAAAAATGCAGAGCAACAATATTTCTCCCAGTACATAGAACATTGACTCTATTGGTAGAACACACATTTCGGTGGACACAACTTTCACGTACCTTCTCACCAAAAGCTAAAACTTATCATATGTTACCATGAAAATACCAACAACATGACTTTAGATTTGCACAAGCATATGATCAACATAGGAGAAATGCGGAGCACATACCAGAGCACGTTCTGAACACATTTAACACTTTGACTTCTCTTCTTTATTAATTTTCTCAAAAGCACTTGGAAACTCATCAGACTAGTACATTTGCAACACCATAAAGATAGCTCCATGTACTCACAACATCTCACCAACAACTCAACCATACATGCACAATATGCAACATACAGAACTATGTTAACATCAATGACAACACCACCAAACTAGCTCATACTTGCAACAATATCCTCCTTTGTCATTGATGAAAACACATAACCTTTTCTCCCCCTTTGACATCAATGGAAAAGAAAAGTTGCTCTGATTACTCCCCCTTAGTAGTACACTCATTCTGCAACAATGAAAACCTTTTCTACTCCCCTTGTGGAGTAGACCCATCTATCAGTCCAGATAAATGAAGAATCTATGAATTCACTAGACTGATGCACCTTCATGTGCACCTAGTTAGGAGGGTCAATGACCCCCAACCTCTCCCTAAGATGCTCAAAAGTATCCTTTAAAAGAGCTTTAGTAAATATATCTGCAATTTGTTCCTTTGTTGTCACATACTCCAGTCTGAACTCATTCTCCAACACTTTCTCTATTAGAAAATGATACTTGATAGATATGTGCTTCATTCTCAAATGCATAACCGTATTCTTCAAAATGTTTATTGGACTTGTATTATCATAGAAAATAGAAATAGGCTCATCACATACCACACCAATGACTTTCAAAGTTTGCTTCATCCACATAACTTGTGTGCAGCAGGATGTTGCAGCAATATATTCTGCCTCTGTAGTGGATAAAGAAACTGAGTCTTGCTTTTTACTTAGCCATGAAACTAGTCTTCTGCCAAGAAAGAAAGCACCACCAATGGTACTCTTCTGGTCATCTACACATCTAGCCCAATCACCATTTATATAGGTGCTCGGAGTGAAATCATTACTCTTAGGGTACCGTAATCCATAATCCAGTGTGCCTTTAAGATATCTAAATATCCTTTTTACAGCTATAAGATGTGCTTCTCTAGGATCTGCTTGAAATCTAGCAACTAAACACACTACATGCATAATATTTGGTTTGGTAGTAGTAAGATACAACAATCCACCAATCATGGATCTGTATTTGCTCTGATCAATCTTAGCAAATTCATCATCCTTGCTCAGCTTACATCCGGTTACCATAGGAGTACAAACCAGTTTAGAATCCTCCATCCTAAAGTTTTTTAACAACTCTTTTACATACTTAGATTGTGAAATGAATATCCCTTTATTAGTTTGATTCACTTGTAGACCAAAGAAGAAATTCAATTCACCAATCATAGACATCTCAAATTCTTTCTGCATTTCTTTAGCAATTTTTTTACACATGCCTTCATTTCCACCAAAGATGATATCATCAACATAAACAACTACAATCAACATCTTATTACCTTTCACTTTGAAGTAGAGGTTGATGTCCGCAGAACCTTTGTTGAATCCTTGCTTTGTCAGATATCTGTCCAGTCTTGCATACCAAGCTCTAGGAGCTTGCTTTAATCCATACAATGTTTTCTTCAATTTACAAACCATGTATGACTTGTCAGACAACTGGAACCCTTCAGGTTGCTCCATGTACACTTCTTCCTCCAACTCACCATTTTGAAAAGCTAATTTAACATCCATCTGATATACCTTGAAGTTCTTGTGCGCAGAAAATGCCAAAAACATTCTTATAGCTTCCATTCTAGCTACAAGAGCAAATGTTTCTTCAAAATCTATTCCTTTAACTTGTGAATATCCTTTGCATACAAGTCTTGCCTTATTCCTTACTGCTTCTCCACTTTCATTCATTTTGTTCCAGAACACCCATTTTGGGCCAATCACATTTTTCTTCATAGGTCTAGGGACTATTTCCCATGTCTGATTCTTTTCTATCTGCTACAGTTCCTCTTTCATAGTTCTTATCCAAATTTCATCTTCACATGCTTCTTTTACAGATTTAGGTTCTATTTTAGAAAATAAACACAAATTTAGCTCAGCTACAACTTTGCTTCTTATCTTCACACCTTCACTCTTATCTCCAATTATTTGATCTTCCAGATGATTCTTCTATAAATATTTACGAGTCCTAGCAGCAGGTTTCGGTTCATTCTCTTCTTCTTCTTCTTCTTCTTCCACTTGCTCTTATTCTTCTTTCTCTTCTTCTTCTTCCTTCTCCTTATTTTCTTCAGGTATATGTCCACAAATAGGATCATCAGGTTCAACTTCACTTATCTCAATAGGTCTGCGCATGTCTTCATCAACTTTCACATTAGCACTTTCAATGATCTTTCTCAATCTTTTGTTAAAGCATTTGTATGCCTTTCTAGTAGTAGAGTATCCAAGAAATATTCCTTCATCACATCTAGCATCAAACTTTCCAATATTTTCATCATCTCTTTTAATGTAGCATCTACTTCCAAATACCTTAAAATATTTCACAGTAGGAGTCTTACCATTCCATAACTCAAAAGGTGTCTTTGTGTTGTTGTGTCTGATCTTAACTCTATTAAGAACATAAATAGTAGTATGTATCACTTCTCTCCAATATACATCCGGTACATTAGAATATTTCATCATAGTTCTAGCAACTTCCTGAACTGTCCTATTTTTCCTTTCAACTACTCCATTATGCTGAGGGGTTCTTGGAGCAGAAAATTGTCTTTTTATGTCGTGCTCCTCACATAATGTATTAAATTCACCAGAAGTGAATTCACCACCTCTATTAGATCTTAAACACTTGATTTTCAGATTTACTTCATTTTCCACTCTTTCCTTGAATACCTTAAACCTATCTAGGGCCTGATTCTTTTCTCTGAGAAAAGCAACCCATGTCATTCAAGTGTAACATCAATAAGCAACATGAAGTATTTGTCACCATTCAGGCTTCCAATCTTAGTCAGACCACAAAGATCAGTATGTACTAATTCCAACATTCCTATAGTAGAATGTTCCTTTCCTTTAAAGCTACATCTTTTCTGCTTCCCCGATTGACAATTTCTACAGATGGCATTAGCAGGTCTTGTGATTCTAGACAGTCCTCGAACAATCTCCTTTGCACTGATCTTGACCAGGTTATCAAAGTTCACATGTCCCATTCTCTAGTGCCATAACCAACTTTCACTGATCTGAGATACAAGATAATGACCATCAACTCCTTTTAGCTGATAGATGTTTCCATGAGTTC